>QAOC01048857.1:0-68701 GCA_003255005.1 Begonia fuchsioides | reverse complement strand
CCGTTACAAGAGATCAACAACGAGAAGACGACATAGTAGAAGAATTTCAAGATTTGGATTTTGAAGACTAGATTTAACTTCCAATTTTAAACATTACATTGTAATTTGTATTTTCATATTTTTTTTCTTCATCTTGTATTTTACTTTTGACATTTTTGCACATGATTGACAATTAGATGAGTGTCAACCTAGGTGAGATGTATCTAATATGTAGTGATGCAAATGTCAAATTACATTTTTTTTTGCATGAATAAAATAAATTTTCCAACAATACCAATAATAACACATATATTTTACAATATAATTTTATTTTATTTTAGCTTGTTAGGCTCAGCTTGTTTGGCTCGGCAGGCTCGGGCTCGGGCTAGGCTCGTTTGGCTCGTGTCTCGCGAGCCGGCTCGAGCCACAATTTTTTAAAAAAAACTCGTCAGGCTCGGCTCGGTGAGCCAATTTTTTCCGGCTCCAACGGGCTCGAGCCGGCTCGTTTGCCATCACTAGAAGAACAGGATTATTATGTTTTACCCGGAATCAGCCTAAACCCCGAGACAGAATAATACGGTCACTGCACCCGATGAATACTTTTTAGCCGTACATAAGCTCGGAGATGCCTAAGATGGGACAAAAAGAAAACAAGTTTAAGCTTTCAATAAAAGAATAATCTGATTTGTAGAAAATCAAACACAGTATCCAAAGAATAAAATGGAAAGAATACACAATAACTCTGCATGGCTCTCTCTGTGTAAAACATACATATATATATATATATATATATATTCATCTTCTTCCATATGCAATCAATCTTCAAAACACGAAGTTCATCCTCCAACTCCCCTGCTGCTCCTGTTTCTGTTTCATCAAGGCCAAAAAGAACAAAGACAGGGAGAAGGAACGAAGAACAGCTAAAATGTGGTGGCTTCGTTTGATAACTTCTCTGAAAAATAATCGACGAATTGTTGCAATTTCATCAATGGTTTCTCTTCGATGTTCTGAAAAATCAACGATTTCGCTTGTAATTATATAAGATCAATGATTAGTCGTTCTTCCTCCTGATATCGTGATTGTCGTCACTGACCAAGTTCATCTCTTGCATTTGATTTTCCACTGAGACAAAACCACTGCGATAGAAACCTGCATTAATCAGTCTTCAATTAATCAACAGCCTTCTTTCTTCGAAATGCTGATTAAGAACGACTATTAACAATAAATAGAAACCAAACAAGGATTCAAGGACTTTGTGAGTATAATGCATCGTTATCTTATTTTAAACTAGGTAGTTTTTCGAAGATAGTTTCCTATGATTTTAAACTAAAAATTTAGCTGGTTCTTAGATATGTCAAACTAAGATCTAAGGAATTGTCCAGTTTCTAATTCCATATACTTAAATATATTCTTTCTACAACAAATATTTAGCATAACAGTACGAACTTGGAGAAAATAACAAGGCAAATACAAAACATGATACAGATTCAACTCAAGATACAAAATTTTCTATCTAAGCATATCGGCCCTCAGGTTGGAGATACTAATGAAGCTTCAAAACCGTGAAGCCTCCGATTCTGCCAGCATAATATGATTCATTTTGGACCAACACCTATAAAAGTTTATTTTTAGATTAAGCTCAAAACTCGTTGTTTTAGTTGGGTAAAGAAACTGAACTTGTAAGCCTTTCTCAATCTCCAATCTGGGTAACCCAAGATAACGTGGAAAATACAAAGCATGATACAAATTCAACTCAAGATTTTTTTATTTTATTTTATCTAAGCATCTTTGCCCAAGGTTCCAAATGCTAATGAAGGTCAAATTGAGGAGTCTCCAAATCCGTAAACACAAAATTGTCTAATTTGGGACGAAACTCGAAAGGATTCGTCTTTCAATTAAAACTCAAAACGCTTTGTGCTGATGAAATAGGAAACTAAACCTATTAGTTATTCCCAGTCTCCGATCTCGGGTGGTATGGGGCAAGGATTTAAGCCTATGGTAATCCTATGATGTTCAAGGTGTTTGCCTCTCTGTGAAAAGATTATGAGCATTCATCCTCCAGTCCACTCGAGTTTAGAGTATTTTCCAAATCAAACTGATAAACGAATAATGAATCTCGCAAAATAATTGAGTAACTGGGAATTGATTACGAATCCGTCTCTCCAGGATCAGCAATCCAGAAGAAGGCCATACTCTCAAACTTACAGTAATCAAAGTGAATCGAGATAGAAGTCAAATATAACGAGTAATTAGCAAAAAAAAACATGGAAAGCAGCCATACCAACTGAGGAGCAAGAAGAGGGAGAGGGCTAGAACGATTAAAAATGAGACGTGAAAAATCAACCAAGGGTCACTGGCAGAAATTGCTAGAGCAAGCATCAAGGCAAGACACAAGCCCAGCATTAAAAACGACGATCTGAGAGTATTCCAAGTCGGACCCTGAAATCGAAACGACGAGAAATCAGTACCCAGATGAAGAAAAAATTGAAGGAAACCTTGAAATATACGAACAAGAGGGGTCGTGGAATTGACGGACATTAACGCCGGAGGCAAGAGCTCCGACCAAGACCGCCGTCGCAGATGAGATTTGGCCATCGCCCAACCGCTTGTCGGCCATTGTTGACGGCTTAGATCCAATTTCACCGGCTTCGCAAAGACAGATCTGAAGAGGAGACGAAATCCGACGCTGGACTAGCCAAGATCGCAGAAAATTCTTCATGTCATAATCATCAATCATTTTAAAACAATAAAGATTTTATAAATAAAATGGAATTATGTTAGTTTTTGCACCAAACATTAATCTATAAGTAAGCCGGTTCCATAAGATAGGCGTGGCCCGAACTGGAATTGTGGTCCAGATTAGAACAGTCTTTTTTGGTCTGGCTTTGGTTTTGATTTTTATAAAGATTCATACTCAGGTTTAACTATTTTTGAGAAAACAAATCATGCCATTAGAACTAGATTGTGGTTTAATGCAAAAAATTAGGTAATACCCTACCTAAAATCAGAAACAAATCTAAAAATTATATCTGAATTCAGCATAATCACTCAAATACAGAGATGAACACTGTCCAATCTAGACCAATTTTATCTTAAAAGCAAAACTCACAATTCTTTTATTTCTTAATTCTAGTTTTATTTCATATTTTTGAAAAATTAAAATGTGTTATTTTGATATATTTAATTTAGTTTTGGAATAATCAAACAACTTTTAAATTAATTTTTTATCCAATCTATTAGAGTTTGAATAAAATATTATACAATTTTTAGACTTATATCTGATTTATTGAAGGCTAACAGGGTTCCGAGTGGCCGGCGAGGAAGCTCTTACTATAACTGCCAATGCCAGCAACAGGCCAACTCTTATCGCCATGGATGTAACGCCATTACCCGTTGTGCGAGAAATAAAGATGGATAAACTAATAGGTTCTGATTGAAAAGATGAATTAGATCGAAGATCCCTCATCTGTCATTCATTATGCATGTCGGGATTCCAGCAGATTAAGCTGGTCTAACTAAGATATCCATGGTCATAACAGTGGTCAAACATCTATACATCAATGTGCATGGCAATCAAATGGAATATACACAACCTGTGAAACTTGGACCAAACTCCCTAATTTGACCCAAATCACGGGTAAACCGTTCCAATCGGTTGGCTTACTGAGAAAGAGTAGTTAACATGGGAAAACGATGCATATAAGAGGATTGATTCCCATGTGTAACAAATAGAACACTCAAAGTACTGCAATTTATCAAGTAAAAACTAAGATAAGAAACTAAGGGGATTGGCCCTTTTGAAAGAGGCATTGGGGGAGGACCATCAAGAGTTATTCATGATTGATGGTAAATAATATTAAAGGACAAAATAAAGAACACCACCATCCAGTGCTGTGCCGTTCTGGTAATCACAAGTTATTGCTCGAACGGAAAACACTCTTCAAGAGGGGTTTTCATTCGATATTATATTCAAAAGATAATTACTTATAGAAAAGTAATATATTTTTTGACACCATATTTCCCCATGCATCGTAAATAATATTAATTAATCACCCCTCGACATATTTGCAGCAGAATTAGTTATTGACCAAAATGGGGAATTTTCAATTAAAATTCAATCATTTCGAACGACCAGAAAGGATATTTCTTGGATGAGCATTGCATAAGAAATAAAAGGCAAGAGATTGGGGGGTTTAACTTCACTTGGACAGCATATAAAGAGAAATGAGAAAGAGCATGTGAATCACAGACAATATGCTTATCAAAAGGCTTACCCAATGAAGTTTCTTTCAGGAACAAAATGGTACCAGGCCTTAATCCACCACTAAATTAATCCATTAGATGAAAGGCTCTGCTTGCAAGAAGAACGTGAATTATTTGACAGTTGAATCCAAAATCTGATGAAAGATCAGAGGGAAATCAGCCAAATGTTTCAGTAGTAGGAATATATAATTACATCAAAGTAAAATGAACTTAATCCACAGCATCTAAATTTTAATCAACGGTCAGGAAATTCAATGGCCAAAGCTTGATAGAACCGGGCCAAAGCTCAAAATAATCATCCACACAGCAAATCTTCAGGTAAAAACATCACTAGTAGAGGTAAAAAATAATTTGGAGAGATTTACAAACCTGACGTGAAATTCTTGACCAGGACTGTTACGGACTTCCTTTTATTAGTCTATTCTTTTTTATTAGTCTGTTGATTATTTGGTAATTTTACTATTAGATCAAGTCTGTCGTCTATTTAAAGGGGGCTAGTCCCTAAGGTTGGGTATGTATCATCAATAAACTATTATTTTCAGTATTTATTCTTCTCATCTAAATTCCTATCTCCCCTATGGCCGGAAGAGGGATGGTTACCCGATCTCAGAGTAAACTTCCTGAGTCCGATCGGACCATGGAAAGAAGAGTAATGCTTATAGATATGCTTGCATTTGATGTTCTAGGAATATTATTTAGTCTTTAAAACTTCTAAAAAATTATTGCAATTACACATTGCTAAATAGATCATCAAATTATGAGTAGAACATTTATTTTAAATTTTGAACTTCGTGACTAACAAGTATATTCTTGTAACGATCTAGAATGATATTTTATTGTAATATTTGTTACATTTTGATCAGAGAAAGCACAAATTTGTTCTCATGATTAAAATAAGTAAAGAGTTAAACTCAAATTATAAATCATGTATCCTTCCACCCTATTAAGTGAAATAGCATTGTGCACACTTGCTAGTATGAGTTGGCAGCTAACATCAGGCCTTCATTGCATTCACAAATGGCAGAGTATCACAGTTCTATTCTTGAGTTGATAACTTTTTACATTGCTCTTAGCATAATTTTGTCCAAATAGTGATGATCCTATTTTTATTTTGGGTTGCATAAAAAATGTAATGATAAGTTTACTTTGTTAACATACTCTCTTTTATTCTAACTCCTTATGTGTCGAACTGTAATTAATTCGATTAAATTACATTTAATATATTATAATTAAAATAATTATTTATAATATTTATTACACCAATCAAACTTGACAATTCCGAAAGTACAATAAGAATGTAGGTTAAGAAAGTAAACCGAGCATTACCACAAAAAATAAAAAATATAAGATTTTGAAGACAATAAAAGCAATACCTATGTAACTCGTATCCATGTTCCCCCGCACATTGGACAACCATATGCCCATCTGCTAATCCACCAAATTGTATTGTCATTTTGAGTTGGTGTATTATTTCCAGCTGATGAAGTAAAAGCTGATGTTTGCCTTAAACATCTTATGCACTGTATGAGAGCCATAGAAAAGATTGAATTAGTAAAAAAATACAAAAGATTATCCAAGTTCAAACCTACAAAAAAGAAAGAGGGAATGCTAGCATGTGCTGAGATTATCTTTCAATGTCAGAACAAGATAAGACTCTGAACAAGATTTATGTATAATTAGTGATTAAACCAAATGAATTTAAATCCGGATAAAATCAAGTAGACCATCTAACACAATAAATAGCCCTCGTACAACAAGAAAATGAAGTTCAAATACTCCTTCCATCTACACAAATTTTCAAAGCCCTAAAAAATACTAGTATAACAATTATAATTTTTCAAACATTATACATGCAGCATCTATAGAAATCATTATTTATATGAGTAGATGAGCTTCTATTTTTAATGGAATAGCATTATTTATTATTTCACAAAATTAAGTGCTTGAATACATTGTTAAAGAGCTAACAGGTACTTTGCAACATAGTTTTGTCTGTCTTCGTAAAATTTCTTAGAGACTTTCATCAGTTGGATGCAGAAACAACAGATGAGTTTTTTTTAGTAAAAGATTACATATGTCCAACCTTCTAAGAACAGTATCGACTGATACGAACAATCATAAATATGGCTATCACAATTCATATGTAATCAGCATAGTAATATATCATAAGCTAAAGAGTATAAACCATTTCAAGAACCAGAAAACGACAACAAGAGGAAATTTATGCTCAAACCTTGTACCAAACACCATCAAGACCAGTCTTCCAAACAGCTGTCACAACATCTCTTCGAGATCCCATTATTCCAAGATATGATCCAAGCCCAACAGAAGTGTTTAAGCCAATAGCTGCATCCCTCTCAGACATTCTGCGCTTCCTTGGCCAAAGAACATTTGTTCCAGAATAAACATCATGACTTTCGGGTGAGTGATCAAATATATCTGCACAATGACTAAACTTGGGGGCGTCATCTGTTGGGCCCAGGTCATTAACATCACACCAAGGGCCACCGTACATGTTCCGCCTGTGCCATTCTTCAGCAGGTGGGTGTAGTTCTAATTCCCGGAGTAATAGACCTGCTGCATCAGCACCTCTTGGCCTGGGCATATTCTAAACCATAAAAACTAAATCATTCAGACACAGAGTTTTTTAATATTTATTATTCATGTGATGTTATATTTCGATGAATATAATAATTAAAAATTCTTAATAAAAATATCTCTTACCCTTCTCATTCCTTTTCTTACTTGAGATAACACAATTATTGTTAACCACCGTTTTTGATCTGACAGATCACTTATTTTCTTTGGGATACTAGATCTTTCGTGACTGGGCTATTGGTATTTATGTATGTCTAAAAGAATCAAATTGATTAAATTCTTGAAAAAGTTGATATAAACTTTTGTTCTCTGAGTAAAACATATGTTACAAAGTATGATACATCTCTAAAGTCTAACCTTCCACTAAGATGATGACGGGGGAAACCAAATTAAATTTGTCTCACATATTTTTGCAGTAGGAAGACTGGAGGATCTCTAGGTCACATACGTCCTAAAAAATTTCATGATTTTGATAAGTTCTTAATTTGTTGTGTTCCTCTTGTACATTCAAGATACTATGGAGTTTATGTCAACATATACGAACATTTTGGAACTCTTATGACTCCAACTTTGAAAGCTACATGACAACTACATCACATTGAAGCTCAAGTTGAGTGGGGTCAAAGAGATGAATTTGACCTAGGTAAGGATGTAGTTAAAGCCACAACAGGCCCAAATAAGCACATAGTGAAGGGGCATGAAGCATATTTCTGGGACAGGAGCTCTGTACATCCAATTTGAAGCATCTAAAATATTTGTAGTAAGTTTGCGGCTATATCTCTCATAAGGAACTTTAGAAGTTCCAACGGTTATTTTTGTGAAGCACACGCCTACAATGGTAATTGATTTCCTAACTAAAGGCGTTCTTGTATTAGTATACCACAAGTATGTATCTCATAAGGGGTAAATACACATGGCATCCAGTTATATTTAATATATGGAGACTAGTGTCATGAATTTTTTACAGAAACAAACTTTATTTAAGAAAATAAAATACAAAGTACTTGGAAGGAAAGAAATCCTCTCTTACAAGACTTTTAGTGATAAGCTAATTTTTCATCATTGCATTCATACATAAATTAAGATGGATTTTCCTCACTAATTTTTAATGATAAGCCTATAATCCTGAATTATAAAAATTTACATAATCCTGAATTCTCAGACTACTAAAATGGCAAATCCTGATATTTGGGCTACTTATTCGGTGTGATCATTTAAACCCAATCATAGATGTTTCTAACATGAATCGATACATAAACAATATACCTGCATATGTGGGCCAAGAGATGCTTCAACCACTTCTGGAAGTACCGTGTAATTCCCATCAATGTAATGCAGGCGTACTTGGATGTTATTACTTCCAACCTGTGAAATAGGTAAAGGATGTGCGAGGCCAGCTGTTCGCCGACAGAGCTCCATCAGTATAAGGAACAGGACTTTCACCTACAGGAAACAAATCAGCTCTTAACAAAAATAAAATCAAACCACCATCTTCGGCGCTTATACATTGTATGCAAAGGGCTCTAACTATCAAAATACTGATTTGAGGAGTTCAAATAGACTTTTACCTCCTCAAAAGTGTATCCTTGACCAGCATTACCAGCGCCAAGTCTTAACCGTCCGGCAGTTCCTTCTTCACCGCCTTTTATTCCGTTCACAAGCTGCTGAGCTCGAGCTGCTTGAATTTCATCAGGCTTGACTATGTTTAAAGAGGGTTTAGATGAGACCGAGCTAGTGTCTTCCATCTTTCCACTATGCTGAGGTTTCTGAGTGTTCCCATCAGTATTCTTCTGCGAATTATTTATGTATCGAGGAAATTGTGTTCGACGGAAGAAGAAACAGAAAAGCAACAACTGGCATAATCTATGTAAGAAATGACAATCTCCAATAAGGCGAACTGCTGGTGTTCCAGGGAATGTTCCTGTGTTTATGCTTATAGGCAGTAAGGTGGCTGGACCACTGATAGGATTAGGAGCAAGAATGGACACACCATCCCCAGTGTTACTAATCTTAGCAATTGCACCTTGAACCCATGCCTGCATCTGCGTGTTTCCTGTGGAATTTGTGGTACCATTTTGACCACCTGCTCACAAAAATTGAACTTTTACAATTTTAGAATAAACCATAGATTGATACAGAACTAGGATAAAGACTCGCAAAGAGTTCAGAGCATACAAAATGTGTTCAAAGAACTCAGATACATGCCTAAAGCAATAATCCAAAAAATTAGGTCACCATATTTCAGACTTGTAAGTTGAACATGAAAATTCGAAAACTAGAATGCACTTTCAGGAGTAAGAGTGAATATACAAACCCTGGCTTGTGGCGGGAGAGGCAGAACTTTGAGTAGGACTAGCAACCATATTCCTAGTGCTGCCTGTGCCAGCAGTAACGGCATGACTGGCCAATGTTCGACAAAAACTAGCATAACGTCGCAATCGTGTGATGAAATGTGAAGCTAGATCAAGGATAGCATCAACATAAGCCTGCATCATGGGGTTTACTTGCAAAAGTTAAATTAAAGAAATAATTATTGCTAATTAAATCTACAAATAAGAAAACAAGATCCTCCAATCTATTAGCCATTCTGTTGACAACGCAAGATCCTCCAATAGGACGTCATTCCAGTGTAAGTAAAACATTTTAGAATCAGGAATCCGATAAATGTATGAAATAACAAATATAATACTCCTGCCACAAAGCTGATAGGACCCTCCTTCCTACCAAGAATCAAATGCCAAGAACAACAAGATAAAGAAGAAGAAAATGATTGATTAAACGATAAAGTACATACAAGCAATTAGAGGTGCTTGATTCCTCCAAGCTCGTTAATAGTGGCTCGCCACCCCAAAGAGACTACCCTAAAATTATCTTTGATCTCTCTAATACAAAACAACTCCTATTTATAAAAAAATAGTACCTATTAACCTAATACCCTGAACTCATATAAATTGGGTTTGATCAATAACATAAAACCCTCAAAACAACACTATAAGCCTACCTGGATACAGGGAACTAATGCTGCTTCAACAGCCATTGCTTCAGGATCAATGCCAGATAATGTTTCTCCGGAGGCCTGCCAAGGTTCAGGTATTAAAGCTGAAGGGTTTACAAGTGCAGACTCAATACCCTTTCCCAGCATATCCAGCAACAACCTTGCTTGCATATCAAGAACCATTGCCCTGACTTCTTGAAAACTCGTACCTTCAAGTAATCTGCATTTTATCCTATCTAGGGTCTGTATTACAACAAAATTTTAACATTAAAAAATCAGCCACAAGAAATGACTTGTTAGTTAATGTTCACCATAAAGCCAATATGAGGTTTTGTAAGATATACTGGCATAATTTGAAATCAAGATTGGATGGAGTCAAGTATACTTATATCCAACCTATGTTAAGTGTTTCAGCCTCTATTACATGTGATTTTCACTCCGTTGACTGCAAAACCGTACATCGGCAGGGCCGGAACAAAGTAAACTTGCTCAAAGATTCATGACAATGAAACTAAAATATTGGCATGATTTCATTTACTTAATAAATAAGGCATAATTCTCATCATCTTTTTGCTACTCAATGTCAAATCATTCTCTTATAGTGCGAACTATTCAATGAGTAAGATAAGGTTCATAGGATAAGTATACTGAAATTAGGTGAGAGACAGTCACCAATAGAGGAAAGAAAATAAAGTAAATAGACAAAAGATTTGCAGAGATTGGCTTTACTAAAAGGTAGAAAAAACACAATACCCCTACCGAATCTTTTAACGTAGGCATATCCCTATGGTTCAGTATAGTAAAGATTGATTGATGGGAAGTGCTCAAAGGAACTTACAGGACCATACTGCTGTCTGTGCTGAATAGAAGGAAGAGAATGAAAATCAGCATCCAATACTGCAATGACGCTATTTAAAGAAACTGAAAGAAGAAAAGACACGTTTGGTTAGTAAAAGCATTCTCAACCTCCTTTGTTGAGAAGATCACTTATAATAGAACCTCCTATAAGAATCCAAGATAGTAAGAAAAACTTGTGACTTTCAGAACTCATATATACATGAGTATACAACATATTACCAATTCCATCTTCAGAAGCACTCTGTGTACATCCAACAGCATCCCACCAATCAACTCCAACCAAAAGGCTCCACCAAAATCTTCCCCAAGAAAATTGAAGTCAGCATTATGATAAGACATAGTCCATATGGTATTAGGGTATTAGGTCATATCATCTATAAATAGTAGTGAATAGTTATGAGGAGGATAAAAAGAATTTTAGGGTATGTTTTGGAGGTAGCGAGCAGCCATTAAGGTGCTTGGAGAAAGCAAACTCCTCTCATTGTTTGTAAGTTCTCTTTGTTGTTTATATCATCGGTTCTTTGTATCGTTCTATTATTCTTTGTTGTTCTGATACCAAGCTTATATGACCTCTTATATGCGCAAATCGAAGAACAAAGAACAATAAAATGAAACAAAGAAACCGATGAATTAAATGATAAGCAAAACTTACAAATAGTTAGAAGAGTTTGCTTTCTCCGAGCATCTTAATGGCGGCTCGCCACCCTCAAAACATACTTTAAAATTCTCCTTATCCAACTCGCAACTATCTGATACTATTTATAGGTAATATGACCTAATACCCTAATACAATATGAATTGAGCTTATAACTTATAATACTGTAAAAAGAAACTTACGGTAACTTATCATACTCAAATGACCACAAATGAGTATTAAAGTAAGAAATTATCTAAACTTTTGAACTACCTTTCAGCAATTAGGCGTTCCCATGTTGATGAGTTGGACTTTGTTTGATTACTTGGAACAGCAGGTGGAAGAACACGTATTATTTTCAACAAGGTACAGTCGTCGCTAGTGTCATGCCAAACAGAAGAAGAACAGCAACTTGTAGAGGAGAAGGCAGGAGCAGCAATAGCAGGTCCAACACTGATCTGATAATTATCAACAGGAGAAAAATTTGGTCCAGAAAATATGTGTACGCCCCCACACAACAAAGCGACAGCAATCTCACCCCCATGAGCAGAATAAACAATTCTAGCCAGCATTCTAACATCACTTGGCAGATCAAAGGGGTCAAAAGTGACTTTTTTAGATTTTCGATTGCTACATTCGGATAACTTTTGTACATCAGCAGATTGTCCAGTGGAAGATGATTGAAGAGATGTAAAGTCACTAGTTGGTGCTATGCTTGTGTCGACTTTGGACATCCAAACTGTTTGCATGGGTGGCTGCCCACCAAAACTTGAATTAGGATTTCCAAATATTTGATGAAGAACAACAGGCTGAAGTGAGGATTCCCAACGTTGCACTCTCCATCCCGTAATTGAAGGACCCTCGTCAGGATCGTAAGGGGACATGTACTGCCCTGCATTTGATTCCTTCAATAGTTAATGATAATTACACATCTAACCTGAAATGAATATGTCTAGAGAATCTGCAATTGCCACGTTGTGCATAGTAAAATGTATTTAATCAGCAAATGTAGCTAATTTTCATTTAATACATAAAAGTTTGACATGAGTCAGCTGATGAACTTGAGTGGAATAAAGGAAGAACAATTAACTTTATCCAGTAGCACTACTTTAAAAGTGAAAAGATAAAGCATAAAGAGTCTTAACATATTTCTTCAAACTCATGAAAACATTCAAGCACCACCAACAAGCGGCCACTCAAACAATTTTTGGAATTTAGGTAGCAAGATCTAAGTAGACAAAATTTGATCCTCCTAAGGAAATACGCCATGGATTTGATGAGGGATGAAGCTACGAAAGGAAACAGAAGTCGTGCGGTAAGAAAAAAAACTTATCTTGAGACTGATCCCGATAAACATTGATAAATATCAATATCAGGGATGTTTGCTTAACAATTCCTGAAGTCATAAGTTGCGCATACCTCTGATCCAGATAGTCAATATCGGAAGTTCTCTCTCTCTCTTATCTCAAAATTTTCGTGAGCAGATCAATTGCTGGAACAGAATTTTCAGGATAATGGCTCGTAATTAGAGAGTTTTAGGGTGCAATTCAATTGTATACCAGATAACACACCATATACCATCAGAAGCTAATTACAACCGCAACCATTAAAGGAGAACTTAGATATCTATCAAACCATTCTTTATCTATTATAATCACAGTAATAAAGCCCAATCTATCCTGACAACTGTACTTCAAAAAGAGTTGCAAATCAAGTTCCCCAATCAATAAATATATGCATGTCATACTTTCAAAATCAAGAAGTAACTATATCAAGCAATTTTGTGCATTCGATATAAAACTACCTTCTACAATCACAACTGCTATGACAGAACCACCATGAGTTGGATCAAAAGCAACTGCAGTGACACCAGAACCCCATGTAGTTGTTGCGGCAGATTGAGCTGCTGCCTCTGGACTCACATACGCTGAAAAATTAGAAACTGGTGAACAGTACAGAGGTACCATATCTCCATGATTTGTCTGTTTTCTTCCTTGCTTAGCCTCAGATAAAAAGAACTCTTGCCAGCTAAATAAGTAAGCTGCCAAAGGAGCAAAACCTACCCAATTGGGAGGATTCAGAGGAAGAACAGAGGTACTGGTTGTTGTTTTCGGGGTTGCTTGAAATCCATTTCCAGGGCCAGGAGTAACCTCCCAAACAACAACAGTAGAAGGGTTAACGATTGGAACACCAGCCACGTGCATGGCACCACTAACAGTTATAATAGCATCTGCAGCCATGATTCCACTCGGTCCAGCACCCAAAAGTCCTTTGCTTGTATGAAACCACTTGGGTGCTGTGTTACTTTGATTGGAAGGCCACTGGGACCAATGAAGCTGAAGAGACCCTGATGAGAAGACCGAACATACACACAGAAAATTGGGCCACCTAGCTATACCACAAACAAATAAGCATCAGATTGAAAAAGGTTGCTCTTCATCCAATTCTTGACAGTCAATTAAATTTCTTTACCAGAATGGTCAACACTTTAATTAATGATATAATCAGTAAATATTCATAACCATAGAAAAATATCACTGGTGTGCAACAATTGATGAATATGATGTGTACCCAATATACTCACTAGTGATACACATTCAGTTGAGTTTTTAAATATCTTCGTTCCACCATGTGAGTAAGGCTCAAATCATACTAACTTGGCATCAATTGTGACACAAAAAGTCAACATACTTAATACGCCACTACATATATTTGTCCGTCATACATCAATAATGCAAAAGTGTCATAGTAAGATTTTGATAGAAAGAAAACAAAATTTGAATTTTTATTCTAATACAAAAAAGGATTAATAACCATCCATACTCATTTCAGTCATTATAAAAAAAAAAATGATATAATGAAATAAACTGTGAATTACAATAGTATATGGCACAACACTGAAACAGATATCTGCTAGCATCACTTCTATCAAAAATCAAAATGTACAAAACCAAAACCTTGATGGCCTGATTTTATGAGTCAATTTAAACTCAAAGTGCATAATATATACAACTCCTACTCACAAAAGAAATAAACAGAGAAGACCCCAATTGTGTCCCATGTACTAAAATTATTGACATGTTATAAGACAACATGAGAATCATATCAATGTTTAGAAATCAAATGAACCAACCAGAAGTTTGTGATTGCTGCGAAAGAAATTTTTCCTCAAAAGTTGACTTGGAATATCCAGCACTGGATTTTGAGGAAAGCCACCTATACTGATATTTTAAAGGAGAAGAAAAGGACTTAGAAGACAAAACTTACAGAAAAAAGAAAACAAAAAAATCACAATGTAAGCAATGGAAGAAAACTTCAAAATTTATTATTCTGTTTAAATTAAAAAAAAAAAACAAGTCAATTAATCAACAACGGTAATGTATATGATAAACCAACATATGATGAGTTAAAAAGGCTAGAAAATGAAAATTCTGAAATAGAGTTAATCCTATGATACACCATTTGCACATTCATATGATGGATCCATCTGTCAACCCAATTTAGACATGAAACAACAATTGAATTCCTAGTTATATTCTAGATTCTGGTTTTTTTTTTCAGGAAAAAAAAAGTATGAAAAAGTAAGGCTTGAAACCTCTTCCAAACTAATGCATTTTTCTGCATCCTTTATAGTTAAGGGAAAACTTCTCCTATGACTCAAGGCTCACTATAAAATGATTACATACTGGAGAGCCCCCCGAAAGCCATTTTGTAACAACTGCAATATCTTGTCTCCATTCATGTTCTAGTTGCCAACAGCTAGCATCACGCACAAGGTTAGCAGGACCCTGCATTCATGAATTGAATTGAAGTAAAACAAAGCACTGCAAACTAATATGCTATAGAATATGAACCATTATAACATAACACAAAAAGGAACAAGAAAATAACTACACATGCACGTACAAAAGGTCGCAAAATACCAAGATTTTCTCTGGGAGTCTAGTTTATAAGCATATAAAAAATGCCATCTGGAGATTACCAAAGATGGTTGGGTCCAGATGGTTATCCTCCCATGGAAGTTTGCAATTAAAAGAGCACGAGAACAAGAAGTGTGGGACCATTCAATAAATTGGACAGAATCTCGGGGGGAATCTGAAATTAGTAGAAAAAAGAAATGTTATAGTTTCAGTTTTTATAATCTAACGAGCTTTTTTTAGGTTCTATACTAGTACAACGTAAAAAATCTCAGGCTTGATTTAAGCATTCTCAAAATAGTATTATTGCATCATCAGGAAAGATCTCCACAAATCCAATAGTACATCAGTGGAAAGTATTAATTGCCAAATTGAACTAAAAGGCTGAGGAAGATAAATGATTAAAATTACATCAAAAGAAGAAGTAAAATAAAATAATAAAATAAAATAATAAAAAATTCCAGTAATTGTTCGTTGGGGGTGTGTGTTCGTGCCAGCAATAAAATAAAATACCATACCCGCTATAACATTAAAAACTGCACATTCAGTTGGGCGCTCAGGAATCAGAATATGAATGGGTATCCAAAACGGCTGGTTTGCATTGGAACTGGAAAATGAAGATATATTTATCATATTTCCACAATAAAATTGCTGAGAAATTAACGAAGATGGTCATTCATAGATAAGACAACAGTTAAAGAACATTAAATGCCACAGCACAATTTGTAATAATTTGCACGGTTGGATGGCTGTGTGCATTATGAGTCTGTTTTACGGGAAACAACACCCCCACCCCCTCCCCCAGCCACCAACATTATTCTCAACTAGAAGGTAGGTTGAAACAAGGAAAAACATATGCAAGGCAGTTCTAAATAAACCTAATTTCTGATATTGAGCTATCACAGTTCAGGAAGAACCTGGAGGATAATTTTCATCTCATCAGTGATCATAGATGCGTAAAAAATGAAAAACACATACAAGAAAGCAAAGTTAGGAAAACATACACAGAAAGTTCAACCATCTTTGTATCAATATAACATCATATCCTAAAAATTTAACCAACTAAAGTAACACACGTCAAAAACACTTTCAAGAGTCACAACCACAAAAAAGCTTAGAATATTCTAAAGGGTATTGCAAAGTCAAATATTTATAATATCAAGCACAAGGCATCAATTTCATATGAGATGAATATGTCCTCTTATTTCACAACCAGGAATAATTGTTAAAAATGCTAACCTTGGAATTCTTGCACATGTTTCAGTTGCGCATGCTATAGCATTCAGCTTTCCGCACCATGCAACGGCACTAAAGAAAAACATCAAGATAAACAATTGGAGTTCGCGGGACAATTGTAGTAGCTAGATATTCATGGTAAAATCATAATAAATTAAACAGCACTTCTGTTGACAAGATTTGAGATTTGATCTGACTAATAACATCAAACACAACTCAATGCGTGAATTTTGGTATTGACATAAATTTATTGTTCATTATACAAAGGTTGATATGAGCTATTATAGCGGCATGGAGTTCCATTCAATATGCATAAGAAACTCCATAGATTTCTACTTACTCTTTGACACAAATAGGTTAACACAAACGCTAGAACATAAGCAACTGTTATAAGTTTTTCCTCAACAACTATTGCACTACTATATCGTGATTACAGTTTTGGAAGTTTTTTTCCCGAAACGTAGACTAGGTCACCCAAAACTAGTGAAGTGTAAAGACCTCCCCTATCAATAACTCAAAAATCATCAATGAAAACAATTACTTCTCCAATTTTATACTCTCCAACGTTAGCAGAGATGTAGGCCCTAAAATCAGTCAAGTTTCGAAGCAAATTGAGCTGAACTCAGACCAAAATTACCTAAATTTTCGACAGAGCTCGGGAACATTCATTTTGTGAAGCAAATTGGACCTAGGCTGCTTAAGCCTGATACAGAAGACATTGGCCGGACTAGCAGAGTCCTCCTCCATCGGATCGTCGGGTTTGTCAGCTAAATCCTCTTCAACGCCAACACCTTCAAATTTTTCCGACGGTATCGCAGCGTCAAGAGGCTGAACTACTGGTTCATCCTCCCCTTCCTTAGCACTAGAAGCCTGATTCATGGCACAGAAAGTAAACCTTAGTTTATTTATAAAAAAAAAGTAAGTGGTGGAAAGTCGCAGTTGAAGATGACAGGTAGCACTGTAGAGAGTGAGAGAGGAGTGGGGTTAGAGAGAGAGAGAGAGGATTGAATTTGGATTTCGGTGGGGTGGGGTGGGTTGACGCCTTGTTCTAGGGTTTGAGTGGGAAGCTGACGCTAAAGAGGAGGGGTGGAACCTTTTTGACAAAATTGATCTCATTGTTGACCCCTTCTTAAAAAATAAGATCCAAAATAAACAAAAATTTATTCAAAATTTCAAGTTAATTTTATATTTAAATTAGTCCTTGCAGTTGAAAAATGTCTATTATTAATTTATCTCGACTAAAATTCAAATATTTTTCACAAAAATTAGAAGAGATAAATTAAACATCTCAATCTTGCATGTCAATTTATATTAATTAAACATGAATTCAAATTAATCGATCAGACGATCCAACAAAATAACGACCCAAATTTTAAGTCATGATAGTGTTTTTGCTCTTCACTTGTCTACTCAAACCTCACGAACCAAAAAATACTCTAAATATATTTAAATGATAATGCTAGATTTATATTCTTAGTATATTTTTTTTATTGTACACGCTGACATTCGAATTAAGATTTGTACAATTAATATTATAAATAAATATTTTAATTATAATATATTATATTCACTTTGAGTAAATTAATAATAATTTAACACGTTAACAAGTACAATAAAAAGTACATTAATAAGATAAACTTATTATTTTTTATTTTAAATATTAATTTTTTTTTTAATTACAGGGTCATTCGAGCGGGATGGAAATACTCTAGGAAGAATTTAGCTCTTCTTATTATTTTTATTTTCGAGTTCAATCCAAATTGTGTGCTAGGCCAGTTCTGCCAACCCTTACGCATAAAATAGCCGCAAATATATACAATCTTCCAATATAAAGCCCACAATAGGCATAACCAAATAGTTATCATACAATGCATCTCCCAATAATTAAACAATACTCAACCCACACAAGAAAACGTCCAAATCGAAAAAATGGTACGATGAAATGCTTCGACATTTATCGTAAAAATAGCATTCTCGAGTCTTATGTGCAAGTAATATATGTGTGTATTATGCATTAAAGGAAACAAAAGGTGAAAAAATGAGACTAAGTAGAGTGATGAAGAGGGTCTGTCTCTATTTCATGAGCCAACTCTCTTGTCAGCTTATCAGCTCGATCATCATGTCCTCCTGCAAATGTGTATACTCTAAATGCAAACTGGAATGCCCTCCATAGCATTTTCCCACAACCTTGCTTTCCTTTTTCTCTTTTGCTTCCATTTCGTTCGTTTTCGATCGCTTTCGCTTCTCTCCTTTCCTGCATTGTTTTCATGTTTTGATTTCGTCATCTCGATAGCATTCTTGAGAAAAAAAAATTCATTGTTTTTGAGTAGGAAACAAGTAAAATGCGCAACAGACAAGGGTCGATGATCTCGTCATCTCGATATCATCTACTAAAATAAAATTCATCATTTATGAGTAGGAAACAAGTAAAACACGCAAGGGAAAAGAGTCAATGATCTGGTCACCTCGATATTGTTTTTGGGAAAAGAAATCATCGTTTATGAGAAGGAAACGAGTAAAACACGCAAGAGAAAAGGGTCAATGATCTCGTCATCTCAATATTGTTTTCGAGAAAAAAAATTCATTGTTTATGAGTAGGAAATGAGTAAAACACGCAAGAGAAAAGGCCTAATGATCTCGTCATCTAAATATTGTTTTCAAGAAAAAAATTCATCATTTATGAGTAGGAAATCAGTAAAACGCTCAAGAGAAAGGGGTCGATAATTGACCCTCTCAAGCAATCTTTGTGTACCTTTAAAGCCAACTCCATGCAGCCAGAGGACACGTCCACCATTAATTCCTTGATTTTTACAAGAATGTTGAAGTCGAAATGAATGTTTTGAGACTGGAATTTCTTCGACTCTTCGTCTTTGGTTCGCTCGAGCGTATCAAGTTCACCTTTGATCTAGAGAAAAAAACGAAGGAAGTGTCTAAATTTATCCTTTTTTAGTATGAACAATGCAATTAGTTGATGGTGGAATCTGAAATTACCTTGTTGAAGTAGCGTTCAACTTTGTCAAGAACTGCACCTAATGGAGCAACTATCTTCCAGTTCTGCAGTTCTATAATGATTGCATTTAACTTAGAATATAACGCAGATGCAGTTCTTAATGTTTCAAGCTTCTTGACTGGAAATTCTTCGAATCTCGCGAGAACCTGCACATCCGAAAAAGATTATATTTTTGAAATATTTGATCGAATGAAACGACAGGGAGATTGATGCCTGTTTTTACCTGAGATTCGTCAGTTAAATGCTCGAGTACAGATTCCACGTCTTTGTGAAACTTGAGAAGTTCATTCATATCTTTTGATTGGAATGAAGAGATTTTGGATTTCACGTCTGTGATTGACTTTTCATACTTTTCCGTATCTTCTTCGATTTTTTGGAAGTATGCTGACCTGAAATGCCCAGAACTTGAAAATTATATCCAATATACAAGTTATTATTTTACGACGAATGAACGAAAATACACCTCTTTGTCATCTCGGCTAAAGCGTCGGCCATGCCTTGTTTTCCACTAGGGCTATTTCCGACTCCGCCTTTTTTACCGGCCGATGATTTGACGTTTTGAGGAGCTCCTTCAACCTTACCCTTCAGAGTCCTGTATAGGTTTCCCATGTGAGACGATCTCTTCAATTTAGTGGCTTTCGCTCGTAACGACTTTGTTGCAGTGAGCGGTGGAGGTGGTGGAGGGCCAGCCCCAGTTTTACCCGACATCGGTAACGACTTTGCCGCACCGAATGGTGGAGGTGGCGGAGGAGCAGCCATGTTTTTACCCGGCATTGGTGGTGGTGGTGGCAATGCAGCTGACCCTTTTGCTTCCATCATTTTCGAAGGTAGCGGTGGTGGTGGTGGTGGTGGAATTGGTAATGTCACTCCCGAGGATGGCTGATAAGCATTGAAAAAAGAACCCGTTAACTTGTCGAAAAGTAAATTTATCGTTATCTTCTAACACTTATCTCGCTAAATTAGACATAACACATATAATTTTATAAAGATTAATGTTAGGTTTAATTTCTTAACATACTTTATTATTATATACGATGACGTGTCAAATTTTGATTGGTATAGTTAAAGTTCTTTTAATGTATTACAATAAAAATTATTATTTATTATATTTATTGGATCAATCACAGCTTGACACGTCAGCGTGTACGATAAGAATGCAAACTTAATATTACTTTTTTATAAAAAAAAAGTGAGATGAACTTACCTTTGCTGCATGATTATCTTCCTCATTGTAAGTCTCCTTTTTTCCTTCTTCAATGCTAGTTTTCTTCGGCACTATAAATGATTCATCGACATTATTATATTGAAGTTGTTGTACACTTGCCAGTTCAGAAGTGTCTAAATTGTCAACTGAAGAAAGCCGTTTAATGTTGATCGGATTAAGTTTTCCGACAGCTTGAACTCTCAGAGACAACAGAAGATGCGACGAATTATGAGGAACATTTTCTTTCACTTTCGGGAAGTTGTTTTGATAGTGTGGAAGAACAGAGGTCGGAGATGAAGATAAAGACAAGAGGTTGCTGTCTGCAATAGATTCTGGCAATGAGATCTTGTTGAACGAGTTTTCTCCATAACTTAGTTCATTTTTCTCTTCATCTTCATCCATCATATCTAACTTCTCCCTAGCCATTGTAATCAAGCAATCGAGAATTTCCGATGCAATTTCAACTACAAAAAAATTGAAAAAAGTTAGGTTACTAGATTTGAAACGGTTGAGAATCGAACACTAATAATCAAGAAAAAGAAAATAAACTGAAAAACACAAGAACACCAAGTTCTACATGAAAAACCCCAAACCTCAAAAATCCATATGCAAAAGTAAAATTCACTAATAAAAAATCAAGTTACAATAAAGTTTTTCAATTTAAGCATCAAGATATAGAATAACCTAATATTCATATTTCATATACTGCCGACTCAGCTCACTTAAAATTCAGGTTACCAAATTTTAACAGAAATCTTAATACAAGAAAAATTACAGAATGTACCCAGATTTTCTGAGTTGATGTTTTTCTTGAATGAAGATGGATCATAAATGGGTTTTTCTTTGCCATCACTGTTCAACATCCATGATTCTCCAATAGATTTTAGGGTTTTGCAGAGATTATCAACATCCTGAAAGTGAGGACAAGCCATGATAATCATCGAATTTGAACTCATTATAGCATTTTAAGTACTGGATGAATTAAAAGAAGACCTGCTCAAATGAATTTCCCTTCATTTGTGCATACTGAATTGTTGGCTTAATCTCAGGATATTGGTTATGAAGATCTTCAACTGTCCTAATCACAAGCTGCAATAAGATTTAGATAATTCAATCACTTCTGCAAAAAAAAAAAACGAGATNACTTCTGCAAAAAAAAAAAAACGAGATTCATCGATTTGTCGAGCATGGCGACAAAGTACCTCATTTGCAGAAGCAGAACGATCACAGGGAGGTAAATCAATGATGTCTCTGAATTTCATGATTAGCTTTCTAAACTCCATTAATGGATTCACATCCTTGAATCCAAACGAATTCTCCATTGATGAACCTTTCACAAACACTGGTAAACTCTTCATATGCGTATACGAAGATCCTTTCATGTTCTACAAAAATCATTCCACAATCAAATAACAAACATAAAATCATAACCGCAGATCAAATCAGGCAAATGAATGAGAATTTCAAAAATTCAAAATATACCCAGATTGCAAATGACTTCCCCGGAGAGAGAAACGGGCTCAATCCACAGAAATGGGTAGTAGCCATTAAGGTCATAAAACCAGAAAGCTTTCAAAAACCCCAGAATGGGTCAATCGACACCGACAATGACGAACAAAAACTTATAAAAACAGAAATGCTATAGGCAAAAGAACAAAACCCTCAAGCGAATGAGTCAAAATCCAAAGAAATAATAGAAAATGCAGATATATTTTTTTGATTTTTACGTGGTAAGCACTCGGATTTTTGGGCAAGAACAAGAAGGGTTGGTGAATAGCCTGGAACTTTCTCAAAAAACGAGAGAAGCCGAGGAGAAAATGAGGTACGAGGTTAGATCTAAGAAGGAACATTGTTCCTGGGTTTCCGGAGAGATTTTCCGGCGAGAAATGCTAAAAAAATCTATACTCCGAAATCGAAGGACGATTTTGACTGCGCTTGTTTTTTTAGTAAAAAAAGCTTTCATTTTTGGAAATTTCTTCGAAGCTTTACTAAATTTGAAGAGACGACTTGACGTTTTCAGAGTTCTTCTCCAAGACGATAAACATGAACACGAGCGATTGCATGTATCGAGTTATAATCATGTCTAGTTTCATAGTTTGGTTCAATTTATTAGGGATGTCCGGTCCGATTCAGTTCAATTTCACCACGGAACCGGACCCATGAACACCAGAAACTGCAACCAGTGGAATTGTGAAATACGATTTACTCTTGGTTTGGGTCGGATCCGATTTTGATTATAATTTAACCCAATTTGATCAATTTTTTTTATCGTTGTTTGGTTTGGTTTTCACGATTGTTAATACTCAAACCGTGGTTTGGTTTGCTTCCCAAAATGATTCAAGATTTTTCTCGGCTCCGACTTTAATCCATTTCGTGTCATTGTTGGAAAGCCATTAATGGAGCTTTGCTGCTTGTGGAGCTTTGCTGCACCAAATTTGGCCCTCCTTGTGCCTCTGTCTAGCTTCTCAGGAACTTCAATCTCTCTGCTTTCTTATCTGCGTTTTTTTGGACTCGGTCTCGTGCTTTTTTTTTTTTGTCGTTTTTACTGGCGTTTCGTGTTGTTTAACAAATAATGAAAAAGGTTCGCTCGGGGTTAGCTCCGTTAGCTTATGCCGACGGGAAATGTATGGTCCGATCGAAAACGAAAACCACTCAGTAATTGTTATACCGAGATGGCCGAGTGTGTTGTTGGGGGACGATTAAGAGAGCCGTGGACTTCCAAAAGTTCACGTTGATCTGTCCGTGTATAAAAATCGAGATCCTTCGATAATGGAGAAATAAAATCTTTGATCGTCTTTGAATCAATCCAGAACTTCAGTATGAAAGAATGATCGCTGAATTTGATAAAACTTTATCTGATTTGAAACTCTTAGTGTTCGTTGAGATTGTTAAATTGCAGATACTCTGAGGTTCTTAACCAGTGAAATCAGCGCAAGAATGACACTGAATAACGATCATCTCCAGTTTTCTGGAGTGCAGAAGCCCCATTTTTCAGAGAAATCAGAGCTCTAAAGTAACACATCAATGGCGGAATTAGAAAAAAAAAGACTACAATTTTTACAAGAACAATGGTTGACTCTGCGAATGATTTTACCTTCTCAGAGGAAGATAAAGCACTCCAATGAGACCAGTGGGTTATCTAAAGACTCATTGGTCGCCGGAGTTCTCTCCTTCAGATCATTCTCTTCTCTGTTTTTTTCGACGTGGGGCGGTGGTGATGCGGCGGTCCGACTAGGCGACCTCCCAACTCGCCAAATCGACGGACTTTGACCCATCGCCGGAAGCTTCGCACCGTCGTCGGGCCTAGTCGACGCCGGCGACTTTGACCGGCGACTCGATTTCTCATACGGATCTCTCCGATGAACGTCGGAGCGCAATCCACGAATGGCCGGACCATGGTTCGAGTCTTTACTTTGTTCCATTTTGAGGGACCTACCGCCGGAGCTGTAACTCCGGCCCGGCGATTGGTACGGTCTCCGGTTCGGGGATGCCGTGATTACCCATTCTTTTTTTGGCTCTAAATCTGCAGAGAAGGTGCGATTTTTCACCGATTTCGCCGGAGATCTGTGGGTTTTCTTACGACCCTCTTCGATTTCATCTGTTTTAATCGTCGAAAAGCTCTCGCTCAAGCTGCAAACTTCAGAAATTTCAGATTTTTCTTCAGATTCCTTCTTGGGTTGTCTTTTTTCAAAGACCGGTTTATTTGCGTTAGTCTCCGGCAGAAGCTGCAAAATGGCCGTCGTCAACGGCGGCGGCGGTTTGGTGGTCGGAGTTTCAGATAGCACCTCTTTTACAGTTTCTTCCTCCATTAACGGTGGAGCTTCTCTGCTGTGCATAGCTCTCGACTGAAGATCATTCGAAAACTCCGACTTCGAATGGGAATCATTCTTTATCTTCTTCTTCGCCGCCATAGCTGAACTCGAAGCTTTTTCAGAGCTAAAGCAGCACCCCATTTCAAATTTTTCAAACCCAGTTCACTTCAAGTCGAAAAAGACGTAACCCATTGTTAATCAAAGCTCAAAATTTATCCGTTTCAGAAACTACAGCAAGATCTTCCATAAACAATCAGAATGGAGAAGAAGAAAGAAAAAAACTGAGAAAAAGCAGGTGAAGCAGAAGTGGAAGAACAGTTGGAAGTCAATGAATGGTATTTAATGGCAGAACAGTCACAGCTTCACAGCAATGATAAATAGACCCAAAAATCAAAATCCAAATTTCAAAGCTCTGCTGAAAACAATGGCCATTAAATTCTCCGATCTTCAAAAACCTGCCTCGTGATCTGAGTTCACAAAATCAGTAGTTTATTACAGAGACGCACTAAGTACAAGCCGAGTACTCTGCCAAGGTTCACACCTCCATTAATGGATCTCGGAATCAAAACATACGTGTTAAAATAGGTGACTTTATATAAAACTTGGGGGAATCTGGGTTCAGACCAATGTGAAAAAGGGTATTTTAAAATGGGGGAGAGATGAGAAGAACGTGAGAGGGCGAAAAACATGTTGCAGAGAAATAAATTAGGGAAGCAGCCATCGTCGGTGGAGAAGAAAGCTTCATTGTTGGGCCTACAAAAAGCTTTCCATTGCGAATGAAGACAACATGTTTTTGGACCTGTTTGCTCTCATCTGTTCCATCATAAAACCCTCTTATATTATTACTGAGCTCCTTCCAAGTATTAAAACGGTTCGGTTTTGTATTGTTTGGGTTTGGAGACTATAGGAAATCAACTGGTTGGGTCCGAAACCATGGCCAAAAGTAGGTATGACAGTCAGATCGATCAACTTGCCAAACCAACCGATTAGATTATTTGGGTCTGACTAAATCAGTATTCAATTTAAAAAAACGATGTGAACCTAAATTGAAATCAATTTAAAATTTTAGGTTATATTTGGTTTGGATCAATTACATAATTAGTATGAATTTGGTTCCAATCTCATATGAACTGACATGTCGTATCGATTTGGTTAACTGGTCAAATCTAAAATTTGAATTGATTATCAAATTGATCTTAGTTATGATTTAATTTTTATAAAAACAAACCCACTGGATTGACTTATTTTTTAAAAAAAAAAACCAACCCAACCAAGTCCCACCCCTGGGCAAAAATACTCCTTCGATCTCAATTATTTATTTGATATTTAAATAATCAGTTTATGGATTTGGTTTTGGGCTCGCCATAAGAACTCAAAAACCTCTGAAAACCCAATTTTATCTACAAAAACCGAACCAACCCAAATCTCAACAGGTCAGTTTAGTTATACAAGATGGTTCGGTTTGGTGTGGTAATCGAGAAATCTCCTTATCAACTATAATCCTATGGATTTAGGAAAGCTGATCCCAAGGATAATAATACTTTTGATGAACTTGACCAAAGATCATCAATCAAATCAAGGTTAAAAATAAAGAGTTAATTTAGATTTTTTCTCCAATAAATTTAAAATATAAATAAATATTTTTTATTCATTAAATATATTAAGGTTAACTTAGCCTCGCAAGGACACATCATGATGTTTGATAAAAAGATATAAAAAAGAGTAATTACTCAAAAATAAATGATCCATGACAAGTAATAATGTAATATGCCACAGCGGAGTTCATTTTTGCTGCAAATTTTTGTAAGTTTGGTAATTTTAGGGTCATAAAAATCCAAATTTACAGCAAATGGACTAAACCATACCAGCCTCATGTTTTAGCTAGATTATGCATGAATCTACTCTCTTTCTCTAGCAACCGGAAGTGCAAACTCTTCTGGCTGTAAATGGTGCAGAAGCTGACTCCGCTGCCACATGCCTGCCACGGAGACCTGAGCTGTGAATTGAAGAATGTGTAAGAGAGTGATAGTTAATTCATTACCACAAAAATGTGCAGAAAATGGATGGAAACAAGAAGTTTTAGAGCAATAAAATAATCATGTAATTAGAACATTTATCATAAGCCATAATTCAATGGTCATAGACATTCTTCTTTGAAACTTTATTTATGCACCAATATATTGTTAGTGTACATATAGATGAACCGAATTGCCTAATTCCACTGGCATTACATTCGACTACCTATTCACATGCAATCGAAAGATTCTCAATCAACGGGGGATTATCTGCATCAATAAATTCACTTGCATTACAAAATTATTAGCATGGTAATAGTTTTAGTCAATAAATATAGGCGTAATTCATTGGAGTCTTAACATGTTTTCGAAGGTCTTAAGTTTTTGCACAATAGGCCACTAGATGACAAGCCTTAGATAACAAAAATCAGTTTAGTCATATATCATCTCATAACATAAGCAATTTAAATATCTAATCAGAAGATAATAGGTATACAGAAATGTGTAACATATTTGCGTAGACTTCAAATATTTTACATATTTGAAGATAGTAAAGGATAAAAACCATTCTTATCCTTTACTATCTCCAAGTATTCTAAAATCTCCAACTGCGAAGTAATTTCAAGAGTTGGATAGACAAATTTTTGGTAGCAAAGTGTAGAACTTGTTTCCCAAATTTTACGAACCTCCAAACATTTCTCCTCCACAAACAATTGTCTACAGTAATGGGGAGATTATTGATGAAAGGCTCACTACATCTAAAATACGATGAGTAACAACGTTGAAAAATGATAGGGTTCTGTTATGGCCTATAAAATCTGAAATACGAACAAGATGAAACAATTATATTAGAAGTTCATACCAAAGCACTCAAATCTCATAGACAAGAAGAGTCCCAGCTAGCATCTACGGCTCTGATGATCTTATCATGTAAACTGGCTCCAGCACAAGCAATCACACCTCGATCCAAGCCTTCTAAATATGTACCTTTTGAGAAATCTAGTTGATTTCCTCTAGCATCAGTTACAACCCCACCTGCCTCTTGGATTATAGTCACACCAGCTGCATGATCCCATATTTTCTCTTTATAACCTGCCTTTGCAAACTTCATAAATATCTCCGCATCCCCGCGTGCAATTGCAGCATATTTGACCATGCTATAAACTCGCAATGGCTTCTTTCTGCATTTTATAGGAAATAATTGAGCGATCTTCAACATTTTCTGCATAACTTTGTATTCCAAACTAAATTGCAATGAAAATTCAATATTAAAGCTCATGCTATGTCTTTACATTTGGTGCCAAAAATGATACATTATAAATTCTACCCCTCTATCTCCATTTATACCTTTATCCTATAAGGAGGTAGATTTGGTATCATATTCTCAGAATAACAGTATACAATATAGTTGTTGAGCATGCAACGTGCTCAACTCCACGGGACAGTGGAAAGCCACTCCGGCGACCATGGCAGTTGCCCAGAAAGATATCTCATCCTAAAGGAGGAATCCATTTCATATATATCTCAAAAGATGAGATAATACAACCCTAAAAGCCACTATAGAAAAAGTAACCAAGTATTCTTTCAAAATTACCCCTCTAGTTATAATACTGATAATATAAAATAAACCCTTATTATATTTGCATTAGTAGTCAAAACTCCATTACTAGAAATGACTTGACTCACCATTCAAAAAGAATAGAATTAGCAAAGCCCCAAAAGAACAACTCACTTCTGAATCAAGATTCTAAGTTTTAATATATTTTCATTTTGATTATAGCATATTTGTTATTGAAAGTGAAAGATACGCACCTAAGGCCAACGGTGTGGGCGAGTCCAGCAGTAAAAGAATGGCTCGAATTTGCTTTCTCAACTGGTTCACAGAAAGTAGCCAATGCTGGATCTTCAATGGAGGACACCTGGACTCGAATTGCAGAATTTGGCCACACTAGCTTCATATTCGAATTGAGAAGTGGCTGCATCCAAGCCTGGCCACTTCCTTTCTTAGCATATATCACACAGCCTTTGTCCCAAATTTCAGAATTTGGACTTAACTTGGATATAAATCTATGATATCTATGGTGATAACTGAGCCACTCCTTTCTCAATGGATAATTAGGACATCCAAGAACTCCAAGTTTAACTTCACCATCATCAATCAAAGCTAGAGATATGGCATATTGATCCCCACGGATGAATCCTAATGTTCCATCAATGGGGTCGAGTGTCCAAAACGGACCAGTGGCACCTCCGGATGAGTTGCAACGACTGATTGCTTCGAGTACCGCAGAAGTATCGAGCATTCTTTCAGGACCATGGAGTCCAAAGCGAGGCGCTTCAACTAGACATGCATTTACATCATCCACTACAGTTTCTAAGATTTTTGCTGAAACTGGACTTGAGAGAGTTTCAACATCCTCTTCAGCTAGAATTGAGATATTTCTGTTCCTCAAGGCATTGGACAGAAGCCAACTTATAATCGCCTGGACGCTCCAATCTTGGGTGGTGAAAAAGAATTAATATCATTGGCAACATGCCCAAAAAATCAGAAATATTCTCCTGCTCATTAAATACAACAGACTGAAGTAAAAGAGGGAGAGTGAAAAATTCAATTTATGTGTTAGGAAAATATTACAGGGATTGAATTTATAAAAAATCACAATGTATGCCATGGATGCAGGCAGAGAAGGGTCTTCAAAAAGGGAACCTTACATACAGGCAAAAACTTTTGATCACAACTTTTTTTATACTTCTCATTTGATGGGTTTACTTCACAGGAGCAAAACATATACAAGTAGGACGATTTGTGCAATTTCCAACTTCTAATATACTATAATCCGTTGGACATGATCTTACACGCACTCAGCTAATGTATGAAATTCAGATGAGGGTGATGGGGCAAAACTAACATGTTGACACAAATCAGACCCTTGAGTGAATTTCATGGAGTGAAGATGAGGTTCAATTGAAAAACCAATAAAGATACGAAACGGGACAAACTGAGAGAAGATACAACGACAATCATAACCCCAACTTGAATGAACTTTTTACAAGGAAATACGAATGAAATACTCACAAAGCAGCTCCCAAAGATAAATTAGAAAACAAAGGGATAAACAGAAATCTACCAGCAACAGTGACGGGGGAATTATCGTCCTTGGATTGAACCAGACCATTGTTCTTAGCAATCAAATTGAGTTGCACTTTCTTGCATAAGAAGCACGCCATTTGGACAGCCCGCACGGCTACACTCAATTCCTCAGAATAATCCCCTCCTGCTGACGATAAAAGACTTTCCTCCCTCTGGTCCGCCAGTGAAGAAGATAATCGCCGTTGGAGTTTCGAGGCACAAGCGATTTTCTGCGAAACCTCATTCTGCGACCTCTTGTCAGTGTGAGAAAGGAAGAGGCGAAATTGGCTGAATCCACCATTATTGAGCACAAACCTGCTTTTCCTTAAACTCAGCAGCGAGATATCTGCAGTGAAGCTTGAACAAAAGAAGGCCATGCGATACAGAGAAATATGGAAAAACAGAGTTCACTCTAGCTCAGTGAATTAGAATAATCTGGCATGAGTGAATCAAGAGAGAGAAAGAGGGCCGAATTTAAGGATTTGCAGAGGACTCTCCCTCCACGGCGATTTCCGTCGTTGATTCTCTCTTGACCATTCGTCTTCGGAGTAAAGTTAATAATTATAAAATAAAAATATTTTAATTATAGGACCTAAAACTAATTTATTGATTAATAAGATTTAATCTGTGTAGTCTTATGTGTCAAACTTATATGGTATGTCTATTTTCAACTTCTAGCGTTGTGTCGTACGAGGAAGAAGGTTCTTGTACAATTTCATTTTATCTCGAAACTATAATTATTGTGTAAGATGACAGATTTTTGAAATGTTGAAGAAAAAACCATTAAAATCAAGTAAAATTTAACATAAAATTAAAATAAAAATTACAAAAAAATTAAAATTAAAATGAAATAAGAGAAAAAAACCTTGAGTTTTTGAAAATGCATGATAAACCCTCGAGGAGGGCACAATTTTTTTTTAATCTAACTTTAAAAAAAATATTTTTACGAAACAAATGTTATCGAAATGATTTGAAATTATTATCATATATCCACAATAATTTTTTTGCAAATCTTTTTGTAATTTTAAAAGAAAATAGTATACAAGATTATTTTGATGAATTACATATTTTTAACAAATTATTTCTTTCTTTGCAGTAGAATTTTTTAAGTCAATTTTACAAATGTTGAAAATTTTTGAATTATTGTCTTATATTGTTGTAAATGTGTGATACAAATTTCAAGTCATTTTGACCATTTTGCGTTCGTCTGCAAGATTTATCATGTCTTTTTTAACATTTAAGGTTTTATCACCTATTTTAATTAAACTTAAAATTTTTGGAACTTTTACCCTAACAACTAACATAGACAAAAGAACCAACTCCAAAATTTGGCCTAATAATTCACAAAGTGAACCAAGTACAACAATTCTTTTTTAATATCAAACTGAACAATTATTTTCTTTGTTATTTGGGTGTTTTGTTGGTTGTTGGACGTTTAAGGATTGATTTTTTAAGCTATTTTAATAGACTCAAATTTATTCATTTGGATCGGTTCGGTTTTCTGATTGGACCGGACAGAGTTCCACCCTAGTGGAGTCGAGAGTTATGCATCGGAAGAAGGTGGCCTGCTTTGCTGGACAAGCTGTCTAGGAGTCATCTCCTCGGTAACCGGCTCTTTCTTCTCATTTTCTTCCCCTCGTCGCCCGTTCGCTCGTGGGCATCAGATCTGGGAAAGATCCATCGGAAATCCTGCTGCAAAGGAAATCCCTACACTCTCTGCCTTATTCTGGCGATTTATACCTTCGATTCGAACTTGTTTGACTCGAATCGAGAGGTCCGACGATGGGCGATTTCAATCTCGCTCTATTAATTGTCGCCATAGTCGTTTGTGTGATCGTCTTCATCTTCAATGTCTACCTTCTGGTAAATTATCAGCATCCTGATGACAAGAATCAAGCCTACTTTCCCAAAGTAGTAGTTGTTTTAGGTCTCTCCATTGCCGTTATCTCGATTTTGATGTTGCCGGCAGACGTCGCTAATCGCCAGGCTTGTAAGAACTCGATATATAATGGCGCGTGTAATCTCACCTTGCCGATGAAGAATCTTTGGCTCGCTGTCTACATTGTCGATGCGGTGCTCGTGTTCTTCGTTATTCCATTCGCGATGTTCTACTACGAAGGAGACCAAGACAAGTAAATACCTCTAGCTTTGAATTGTGCTTCTCTAATGTGTTTATTGATTGGAGTTTCACGTTTATTGCTAATGTTAATGCGAAGGAGCGTTTGCCAACGGATCAAAAGCGCCTTGTTATGGGTTGTTGTCACGGCCATTGTATGCGGTCTCGCGCTGGGCATTCTATACTGTTAGTTCTTCTACTCTATTAGCTTGAATGAATGTTTATACTGCCTTGTGGCTATGATTTCATTGAAATATTTATAGTTTTTGTTTCGACTTTCTGCGCACGCATTGTATTTTAAAGTTCAGCTGTACAGAATGCCTAAGTTAAATAGTTCACGCATTTGGATGATATCCTAGGGCTGGTTGGCGAAGTTGACTTCACCGTCATGCATCTATCTTCAAACACAACTTCCTTTCCAAGTTCTTGGACCTTCTCTAGCAGTCAACCATGCATTGAAACTGGTGCACGCCAGGTTCTAGTTTATTTTGAAGTTTTTTTTTTCTGTTGCTTATGTTATTTAGTCCTTTTTGCTCATTCTAGATCTTCTATTTGTATTGAAAGAAGATTAATTATTGTTATTTAACATTATGGTTTCGCTTTTAGTTACTTAGTTCGTTTGTCGTGCAGTGCTCTGCATACACAGCAAGTGCTTTATCTGAGAAGACTTGGACCATGCGTACCACATTTCCTGAATATATTGTTGCTCTGGCTACCATTGTTGGATCTGTTCTCTTCTCTGTAAGTTCAGCCATAAAACTTATTTATCTGTACTTAATGATAGACAGGTGTAAGACTTGAACCTAATACTTAAAAGGAGAAAACAAGTTACACTTGGCATTCCTTTTTAATATGTATATTTGCCACTATTTTTACGTGTATTAATTTTATGTGTGTCTTAGTGTGAATCTATTTATATTTTTTAAGAAAAATTGTATCACTGCTTAAAAATTGTTATGATGTTTAATTGATTGAGCTGCAAAAATAGTGTTTCATTTTCGGGAAACAAACAAAATTCACTTCATTTTTTTTTTTCATCAGCAATGTTTTATTTATTTACTTTGTTATCATTGTGGTGATTGTTATTTTTTTATTAGATATTTGGGGGTGTTGGAATTGCTTGTCTGCCGTTGGGACTTATATTTTCATTCATTCGCCGGCCAAAAGCTGTCATCACTCGCTCTCAATATATCAAGGTGTGTGCAATTTGAGTTTTTAATATTGCAAATTTCTAAGCTACTTAGCTAAGGCATAGTTGAACTCTTAGTCTGATGAGTAATGCTTGAATTTTTGCTCTGCAGGAAGCGACCGACCTTGGTAAAAAGGCTAGAGAACTGAAAAAAGCTGCAGATGCACTACACCAAGAAGAGAGAAGTGGCTCCAAAGGTCGAAAATGGAGGAAAAATGTGAAGGCTGTGGAGAAGGTTAGCACTTATTAGCTGTTATTGTCCTTTTGGTTACTTAATACTTGTTTTACCTTTGGGTGTTTGGTTTGTTCATCCCTTGTTTGTTCATTTTCATGTAATCTTCGAAAAATATGGTAGGACTTCCATGGTTGTCATCTTAAGTTAGATTGTGAACGGTCAAATATACCTTCATGGAAATGAAAGCCTAGTTTATAATTGCAGGAGTTACATCAGTTAGAGGAAGATGTTAAACTACTTGAAGAAATGTACCCTCAAGGAGAAAAGGTGTATTATCATTTTCTTTTATCTGACTTTTCTCTACCGTGATTTTTATTATTATTTCATATAAGAGGCATAAGTTATCTGATCCTAATTCAGGCGGAAACCTCATGGGCATTGACAGTTCTTGGTTACCTGGCAAAACTGGTGTTAGGGATCTTAGGGTAAGGGACAATTTTCTTTTATTTCTTTAGTCTGTCTAGCGCAGTTCACATCATATATCATGCTTGGTCAGGACGTTGAAAAATATGCCATCGACTTTATTTTGTAATTGGCTAGAAAAAAATAATATGGAGAAGTGGTTGTGAGAATGATAGTTTTAATCTGAGGAAGTTTATGCATAAAGGATGGGAACAATTGAGAATGTAAGTTCTTGGGAAAGTGTTTTTTTTCTCGGTAATTGTTTGTGATATTGTAGAATTGATTCCCCTGATGATAGAAATTTATGATATTTTACATCAATAGACGCCTATAATTTTGATGATAGAAATTTATTATGTTTTTCACCAATGCACTTTACTTAAAATTCGATACCATTTCTAGTTATTCGTTTGCAGTGTGACAGTGGTTGAATGACTTTATATTTTTTAATTCAATGTTTTGCGAAAACGTGAATTCTGCTATGTGATTACAAGTCATTTCTTCATGTTTGTCAGGCTGATTGTTTCAGTGGCTTGGGTTGCACATATTGTCATATATTTGCTGATTGATCCACCTCTTTCTCCTTTCTTGAATGAGGTTTTCATCAAGCTTNGGTGTACCTTGATTGAACGATTGGCCCTTAGCTTCTCATATTTTTATTTGACAGTGTAATTCAGTTCTGTTCCACTGCATTTGCATACTACGCCCAAGCCACTGCTGCACAAGAAATATTCGGTCACACATTAGAGTCCCTCCGAGGAATAAGATATCTGTACAAGTAAGTCAAGAAAAGAGACACTTTAAAAATGGTTTTCACTCATGTTGGTTGCTTGCTTATCTGGATGTTATGGTTTTCATTGCAGGTACAACGTGTTTCAAATTGTATTTATTACTTTGGCGGGATTGACCTTTGTCTATTATGCTGCGTTTGTAAGTTTCCAACTCCAACATTTTTCCTTGTCCTATGTTTATTGCACGTGCGTCCATCTCTAGAACTTGGCATTTTGAACACTTCTCAGGGATGGAGAAGGCGGAAGCCGAGCGGCAGGTTTCAGCTTTCGAATTAGGGACTGAATTTGGCTATAGAGCTTTTGAAACCGCGGAATTCTACGGGTTTGGCTGTTGTTTGTGTCAGTGAATGGTGTGAAACTGGCAGGTAGACCTCTGTTGTTAATGTTTTTTTTTTATGTATGTATAATTCGGGTTTGATCGCATTTGTATAATTTCTAGGTTGTCTACCCTTTGATGTATTGTAACTATTAAGAAATACTCTCTACCATTTTATATTTTCTTTATATTCATTTCATTCACGTCAACTTTTCAATTCTGATAATACAAATTGTCTTTTTTAAAACACGAAAAAACCTACCCAAAAAAAAGTCAACTATCTTATTGGTAAAACGGGTCTTACTCCATTGTAGATGAATTGATTATGGTTAGAAGGTTGACATTGACAAGACTTTACAAGAACTGAGAATAGATTGATGGACCAAAAAGAAAAATACTTGGTAGAAAAATTATTTAAAAAAATAGTAGAATAATAAATTTACCGTGAAAATAAAAAAATAACTACTAATTTTGACATTTTAACTTATATTAATTGTTATAAAAAAGACAATCTCAATTTAGATTAGTAGCATAAATTTACAAAGCGTCTCATATAAAATCCGGATAATATTGAACTCTAGCAGCCTAACTTTGAATATTTATATCATGTGCCGGTGTTGGTTGTTGTTATCGGTTTTTGTCATTTGCAGCTCCGGGCTAGTGTTCTTACCTTTTGTCGTTGAATTGATTATTTTTTTGTCGGGCCGATTTGGGAGGAATCATATCTGGTTTTAACCAAAATCCATCTCAAAATGCTAAAAGTCGACCAAAACATATTAAAAATTGTAAATGTCTGACCTCAATCTAGCTTCGGCTGAGAATGAATCCAAGAATTCAAACTATTGAGACATTTAGTGATTAGACACTGATCTAATTAAAATACATTTATATTTATAATAATAATATATTTTAAGAAGAAACATTTCGAATCTAGTGCTTGAGAATCCAAATTATTTCGATGATCGAGTTTCGTTGGACAACCTTGGGCGGGAATATCAGGTTTTAACGCGGAAAAGGTGAATTACTAGTCAAAGTTGTTTATGACTAAATCAACCTTCACTCCATGGTAATTAAGTAGATACGCACAATATTTTGGATGGCAAAGCAAGTAAAATTGCTAATTTACTAAACCCTAGCCACCTATAAATAGCAAACGAGGCCCTCTGAAATGGATGGGAACCCTAATTCTTTTCGCCTGAGCTATCGTTCGGTTATCTTCTCTGCCCAGTCTTTACTCGAGCTCCTCCTAGTTCGTCTTTTCGTTTCCTCTCTAATTTGATTGATTTCCGTATGGCTACTCTGCGTATTGAATTTTCAGTTTGATTTTCTTTCTTCTGTGGCTCATTTCTCTCATTTTCTTGTTGGTTCTTCTGTACTGATTCTCGCAGAACTTTGAAGCTTCGAAGCCATGTCAGACGACGAAAGGGAGGAGAAAGAGTTGGATCTCACCTCTCCAGACGTTGTTACGAAATACAAGACCGCTGCGGAGATCGTTAATAGTTATTATTACTCTTCTGGCTTCACTATGTTTCTAATTAGTCTACTGCTTGCGCGATTCAGATAGAATTTTTTTAAAATAGGATTTCCTCTTTGATTTATATTATGAAGAATCCGCCATTCTGTGATTCAAATGGATTTTCTTTTTTTCTGCAGAGGCGCTGCAATTATTGTTGTCTGAATGTAAACCTAAAGCCAAAATTGTTGACATCTGTGAGAGAGGAGACTCATTTATTAGAGAGTAAGTAATTTAGTCGCATAGTCTTATCTGTTAAAACTGGTGCTGTTATTGTTGGTGGGAGTATATATTTCTCAACGCTGTAAAAGCTTCATTCCTGAGCTCATTTCTTCGTCACATATAAAAATATGCAGGCAGACTGGCAATGTGTACAAAAATGTGAAGAAGAAAATTGAAAGGGGCGTGGCATTTCCAACTTGCATTTCTGTGAACAATACTGTTTGTCACTACTCACCCCTAGCTGGCGATGAGGCTGCATTAGAAAGTGGTGACATACTCAAGATGTAAGTTTGTCTTACAAGCTTTCAAATTCTATGCAGACTTCTCTGAAGATTAGAATACTTGTCTAATACCATTAGCTGAAAACAGAGACCTGGGTTGTCACATTGATGGGTTCATTGCTGTTGTTGGTCATACCCATGTTCTTCAGGAAGGACCGATTACAGGAAGAGCAGCTGATGTAATTGCTGCTGCGAACACTGCTGCCGAAGTTGCCCTGAGGCTCGTGAAGCCTGGAAAGAAGGTAACTAACTCTACATTGTATGTTATGATTCCAAATAATGAGATATGCCATTTCTTTGCTCACTGCAAGGTCTTCCTTCGCTTTTAAGGTTTTATTTGAGTCTTAACATGATTTTTTTTTATTTTAATTGAGCATATGATCATACAATAACATAATTTTTTTTGCATTATGTGCCACCTAGCTTTTCTTCTCACGAGATTGTTGTGTTACCCTGTGGTATTATTTAAGTTTAATTTGAAAACTCTCTATCTAAAGCTAAATTATGGGAGCATCTTATCTTTACTTATTTACTGATTGTTAAATTTTTTTATAAGATTCTGTCGCAATTCAAGTCTTAATCTGCTTTAGTAAGAATTGATGATTTCGTTTTAAAAAGCTTGTCATCATGACCAAAGTCTGGCAACTTTGCCGAGGTGATCATTAGCTTGTTGATTTCCTCTTTTCCCTGTTGCCTATATTTTGTTTGGCCGTACTTGTGAAGATTCATGTGGATGTATATCACAATACTGATGATGCTTATTCTTTTCTGTTGGCTTAAGTCCTTTGGAAATAATATTTCATTGTTCTTGATCTCACTTGTCAAAGTAATCAATAAATAATTGAAGGCTTGTATCAATTTCAAAATAATATGAGGCACTTTGCCGAGGTTTTCACCCTCATGTGGACGTCCTCTTTTCCCTGTTGCCTAAATTGACCTTGGCCGTATATGGTTATATTTATGTGGATCTATTATACGTGAATGATGTCTATCATCTCATGTTGGCCAAAACATATTGCTCGTACACCATCTGTTTTCCATTTTAACATTTCTGGAATTCCCAGTTTGAAATGACCATGACATTGCAGAAGATTTATAATATCATCTCTCCTGTTTCTTTTGTTGTAAGTTCCTCAATATTTATAGTTGCATGGTATGAAACTACCATTTGAGTTAAGGAGTTCAGTTTTATTAATCACTACATGATAATAACTATTTATTGGATTTTGAGCATCTCCAATGAAGTCTTTTTCGTCATAGTTACACTGCTAAAGTGACATGCAATGCAAAAGCATTCAAATTTTTGCTCATTTAGTTTTTAACCGCTAGAACTGAGTTTTTCATTCTGATTGCTGTAACTTGTTGAAATTTTATGGCTTTAAATTTTTAGTCACGAGATTGGACTGCATTTTGTGTAAATCCTAAATTTATTTTTAATGTTGCTCTAGTGGTTTGTATTGATATACTTCATGTTCCTTGTGTGATGAATGTATATCTTTTATAGGTTTTGGGTCTCTACATGAAAATTACTACACGGGCTATGGAGGCCATCTCCAATGAAGCCTTTATTGTCATATAGTTACACTGATAGAGCACCTTGTATTGCAGTGTCATAAGCATTACAAACTTGTCATTTGCATTAAATATTTTTTCTCAATTGTCTATCTTTTCGAGGATTGTTTACCTTCTTTGAAGGATTGTTTACCTCCTCATCAACTTATTCCATTCTTCGATATGGATTATACAATCATAAGTATTTTCCTGGTATATGGCATATTCTTAATTTTTTGAAACCATTTAATAGGTTCTTTTCGTAGTTTCTCATGAATCAGCATAATTAATCTGGAGTTGAGTATCTTCAAGAAAGAAGCACATAATTTTGGCCATGCTTTAAAATTCTGTCATTATGATGTAAAATTTCAGCTATGGAATGAAATCCAAACTATGGGTCATGGTTTTGTAATTGTGGCTTTGTTACTGTGATGTTTATTATATGCTATTCAAGATTTGAATCAGCTTTTCAACAATACCTCAACATAGTTTTGTGAGCTTTGTCATGGCCCTTGTGCTTTTCGTATTAAGTTTTGACAAGTGTCTCATTTCTGATTTTATTTTATTTTTAGCTTCCAATGAACTGCAAAGAAATGCTTGTTGGTCTTTGTAGTAGTCAAATGCCTCCATTATAAATTCAGCACTTTAATATATTTTCTTTAAAATTTTTGTTGGCTAACACAAAACTTTGCACGTACCAGAACAAAGATGTAACCGATGCCATTCAAAAGGTTGCTGCGGCTTATGATTGCAAAATTGTCGAAGGTGTTCTCAGCCACCAGCTGAAGCAATTTGTTATTGATGGCAACAAAGTCATTATCAGCGCCTCCAATCCTGAAACTAAGGTAGATGAAGCAGAGTTTGAGGAGAATGAAGTTTATGCAATAGATATAGTAACCAGCACTGGTGAAGGAAAGGTATTGGACAACTTTTTCCTCACTCGACGTGTTCATTGCATGCACAAATTTGCTCAATTGTGGGATCAAATATTTGCAGCCTAGATTATTGGATGAAAAGCAGACAACAATCTACAAAAGAGCAGTGGACAAAAGTTATCACTTGAAAATGAAATCTTCAAGGTTTATTTTCAGTGAAATAAACCAGAAATTTCCTATCATGCCATTTACTGCTAGGTTGGTTGTGCCTCAGACCTGCCTATTAATTAACATGATTTTACTTTTGATTTCTTTTTATTTAAAATTTTGTCATAACTGTGCTATTTTCTCATATCATGTACTTTTGACAAATAAGGTCTTTGGAGGAGAAAAGAGCACGATTAGGATTAGTTGAATGTGTTAACCATGATCTTTTGCAGCCTTATCCTGTCCTTCATGAGAAACCAGGTGGGAATGTTGTTGCTAATGGCTTTTCAATCTGACTTTCGTACAGTTGTGCTTTTTTTTTTCACAGAATGTTGTTTGATTGATGCAGGTGACCATGTTGCTCATATCAAATTCACTGTCTTGCTAATGCCTAATGGGTCAGATCGGATAACATCTCACCCACTGCAAGACTCACAGCCCAGTAAAACCATTGACGACCCTGAAATCAAAGCCTGGTTGGCGCTTGGAACGAAATCAAAGAAAAAAGGTGGCGGAAAGAAGAAAAAAGGTACTGTTGAAATACGATTTGTTTGTTTGTATACTCTGATGTTGATTGCTGTAAATGACAGCCTAAAATCAAATTCTCTGGCCTACAAAAAAGGAGGGTATCTTGGATTTCTTCAGTGTTCAAAAACATTTATATAATGATTTCTCTTTTGATGACTTGGTTAGGCAAGAAAGGCGAGAAAGCCGAAGAATCCGCGGAGGGTGTGGCTCCCATGGATACTGCAGATGAAACGTCTAAAGAGTAGGCCATTGTTTTGAATTTGGTCTCCACCCTTCAATTTTTGTAGTCTTGGGTCCAAGTTGAAGTTCGTTTTGTACTGTTATGGCATGAGCTTTTTATTTATCATATGATAGCCTTTTTTTAGGACATGATTCCTACTTTCTGTTACATTACTGTACCGTCGAGTTTCCAAACTTGCATTCTATATATCGTCTTTGAATTTTCATGATTCACCATGTCAATACTTAAGTTTTGTTGGGGCAACATGTTGCTAATTGAAGGATGTGTTCTAATCTCAGCCCACATAGTATTCTAAATTAATCAGTCCTTTAGAGTTGGGCATGGCTGCAGTCTGAAACTCAAACATGGCGGCTCTGCAATCCATCAGCTCGGCCCTCGTCTAGCTGTCAATGGATTTATTTCATCTTATGCTCTCCTCCGAAAACTTGGAGACTGAAACCCATCAAATGCAGTCTCCCTTTTTTTAACATACTTATTTTACATATTTTAAGTAAAAATTGTTCATAAAATCACCGACAACATTGTAGCATTCTGTACAGCTCAAAAATCCAATACAACGTCAAAAACATGATTTCAAACATTAAAACACCGTCCATAGTTTAAAACATTGAACCACCTACGAGTGAGAGACATCATGTGTTAGTTGAAACTTAGTACTTTAAATGTCCCCCCTTGTTTTTATTAAATTACAAAAATAAAATTATGATTTATTACAACGCGTATTCTGTTGCTCCTTCCAACGCAGAGACGCTGCCCATGCTTCGACGATTAATGCGGCAAGAAACTGTTTGACCTTTTGGGTTTCCAATGTTCTGTAAGAGACAGTTGGAGTTGACTTTTGTGAGATTTTCTGCCACCCAGTTGAATTAGTGGAACGATAAAGATCTATTTTTTAGGTCCAAATTTAATCCTCGGGAACTTTTATTAATCTGCCCGACAAATAGTTGGATCGATGGATGATGATCGGAAATACAGTGCTCGGATCAGAATTTGTTAGCTCGTCGGCCATAATTACGTTCATAGCTTCTTTTGAAATCCTAAAAACCAAATTTTCAAACAAGGGGGATATGCGCATAATTCACTTGAACTTTACTCGTAAACTAGAACGAAAAAATATAGAAATAAAATATTAAAAAAAACAAATCTATGGGCCCTATCACTCGGAGTGGCCCACTTGTCTCGAATTTATGCACCAACATATTTATTTTTTTATTCTATTTTACAAAGATAGATATTGATGTATAAAGAAATTATTTATATAGTTTGTGCAATAAATATGACCAGTAAAGTATGTTTTTATTGCCTAATCATGTTATGACATGTTGTCAAATATATTTATATAATATATAGAATATAAATATGATATTTCTTTTTAAATATGAACAGTTAAAACTTGGTCCTCAATTCTTTTTGTTGTAAAATAAATACCTTATATGACATGTAAGGGGGGAGCTCGATTTGATGAGATGGATCAATTCTTATAAAATTATATATGATTTCAGACTCGCCGGATAACCATTCCAAATAGAAGTTAGCCAAAATTTGGGGGAAATTCACGTGAATATTCAGTTTGGAAGAATTAGGTTCAAATTTAATTTTTTGAAATTCAAAATTGCAGGTTTGGGTCAGTTAACCAATCAAATTTACCAAATTCAATTATTTCTTCACAAAATTTTTAGTTGGATTGCACAACCGACACGATCCGACGTTTGATTTCTAAAATTTGTATCCAAACTCAAAATGATCATTTAATCATGTGGCCCAATTTCATTTCGAGTTCAAATAAGTATTCAGTTTGTGCAAATTGCGTTCACATAGGTTTTCTTAAAAATAATTCGTCATCAATTGTAGCAGGCCAACAAGCTTCCGGGTGGTATGTAACATAGCGTGACAAATAATTCATGGTTATTCGCTTCATTAAACGTAACGAAAGATAATTCATAGATGTTAACTTCATGAACTAAAATAAAAATTTGTAAATGGGTTGGCAAAGTAGCTTCTTCGATGATCCCTAAGTGTACAGAAAAACATTCAGCCCGTGCCCAATCTTTCTCACCGAAAGCATTATTTCAATTGATTTCTATCCAAGAATAGACTATGTGGTTCGAGCAAAACGACAATTAACTTTAAATCTTCTTAAGAATCATCAAACCTTGCGTTGCTCTTTACGTGCATTCTGATTTGAAATTGATTGTATCTACACCATCAATGGCAATTCTCGCTCCACGTACCTTCCAAATCTGTCTTCTTTTTAGAGAAAGAACCTTGTTATCTACGCATAGTTCGGTTTTGGTTTTCCATGGTTTGGGTCACAGAAACTACTACTGATATAATCTGAATCTAGAAGGTGATGTAATCTGAAACTTGATGTGATGCATAAAATTGGGTCAAAATGCAAGAACCTTGTAGTTTGGTTTCGGTTTTCTGTGGTTCGGGTTTTGTTCTGAACCAAGGAAACTACTACTCAAGAGGCCGGTTCGTTCGATGACAAATCGGTGGAGTATCTGAAAGTAGAAAGGGTTATATTCTGAAACTTGATGTGGATGCGTAAAATTAGGTCAAAATGCAAGGTCTTGGGACGGTGCCATTTTCCTGGGAAATTCATGTCGCAATAAATATCACAGGTTTGTAAACTAAATTAAATATTTATTTATTTTTGAAGATTAACTGGTTAGGGCAGAGATTTTGAGTGAGTGTATGAATGTGTGAGCTGTAAAGGCAGATGAGAAAATTTGTAGACCTAAAAAATCTGAGAAATGGAGGTGTACAAGAAAATGACACCGTTTGAATCTTTTTGGGTTTGGATTAAATTAAAAAAAAATATGTTTTTCTTGGTAGTGAAATGGAAAGCTTGAAGCTTTCTCCAACACATATTTCCATGGCGGATTTGTGTTTCTTCGCCTGGAGCTGGAGGTTCAACTACCACCCACTTTTTCTTTCTCTTGCCCAAGAAAGCACGTTAAATGAATCAATGAATTCTTTCATCTGCTATCTGCTTATTTGTGACTCCTCTCTCTCTCTCTAGGGGGTTTTAAGAGACGATCCACGCAGAGATTTTCAGTCTAGAGAGAGCGGCTGTGGAGCATTTTACGTAGAGCATTTTCTTCTGCTCTTTCTTTCTATTTCTCACCGCCGGTGAACATCCAGACGCCAGAAACTGAACCGGCGAGGGCTTTTTCATGTCCCCAGTGAGCCATTTGTTCTAAGAATGACTCTAGCTATGATGATTCTGCTTTGAAATCTGTCTCGTTTTTGCTTGGTCTAGACCTTAACGAGTTTCAATGGCGTCCACAGAAAAAACCAGATCGGTTTTGATATTGCCTGGGAAAGTCATAAACGAAGCTCTAAGCTTCATCGTCTTCATTTTTCTTGACCTACTTGATTTTCTCCTCTGCTATGCGTTCAAAATCGCCGACTCCATTGTCGAATCAGATTTCAAACCTTGCTATTGTTCTTCATCGAAAGAGGCCATTACTAACAGAAACAAGATCTATGTTTCAGAGCAAGGAGAATCGAAGATTGTTTGCCTGAGTTCGAGGAAGCTACAGTTGGAGCAGATATCAGAAACCTTATTTTCACGTCCTTCTCTTCTCTCTGAGCTTTCGAATTTGACTGTAAGTGAGATAAAACGGTTAAGAGTCGATCAAAGTCCGGTGAAGAAAGGGAACATGAGTTCGTATTTCACTGTAAATTCCACCGTTTTTGAGATGCTTGAAGGGAAAATGGTCGCCGGCAAAACACACCGAAAACCTAGATGGTCGGACTGTGGCTGTAAAATCTGCACCCATTGGACCTCTTCGAACGAAGATGCTCTCTTCGCCCGATTTGAAGGGCCGAGAGGTAATCAACTTTCTAATCTTCGCCGGAGAATTCATCTGAGTTTTGTTTTTTCTTTTCTTAATCACTTCGTCAATGGTGATTTTCAGACAAATCTGCAAGAGAAGACGTATTGTTCATCCATGGTTTCATCTCTTCATCGGCGTTTTGGACTGAAACATTATTTCCCAACTTCTCAAACATCACAAAATCAACTTACCGGCTGTTCGCCGTCGATCTACTCGGATTTGGCCGGAGCCCAAAACCGGCGGACTCTCTTTACACTCTCAGAGAGCATTTAGAGATGATAGAAAGATCAGTTCTTGAACCGCACAAAGTTAAATCTTTCCATATCGTGGCTCACTCTCTCGGCTGCATTCTAGCCCTAGCCCTCGCCGTAAAGTTCCCTGGATCCGTCAAGTCCCTGACGTTGCTAGCTCCGGTCAGTTCCGCCGCCGTTTACGGCGTCCTTCCAAACTCGTTATTTCATCAAGATTATGAGTTTTACTCGTTCTAAAGCTGTTTTTTAATCTCAGCCTTATTACCCAGTGCCGAAGGGCGAACAGGCGGCGCAGTACGTGATGCGGCGGATTGCGCCGCGGAGGGTGTGGCCGCCGATAGCGATGGGTGCGTCGATTGCGTGCTGGTACGAGCACATCTCAAGAACTGCCTGCGTTTTGCTGGCCAAGAACCACCGTTTGTGGGAATTTCTCACCAAACTTATCACTCGAAATAGGTAATCTCTCTCCACCAAACCTTTGAAATTTGACCGACGATTTGTGACTAGTGGTGGAACTGCCTAGTGAGGGTCGGTTTTTGAAAAAAAAAATCAAATTGATTTGGTGGGTTGGTTTCCGAAAAATCGATCCCGAACTCAAACTAATCGGATACTCGGTCCGAACAAACACAACCTAAAATTTTGAATTGGTTTTAGTGCAAGTTTAAATTCGGTTCCAAAATTTGAATTCGCTAGTTATTAACTTAAGTCAACTAAAATTTAATTATTTCTCTCAAATTTTGTATTAGATTAGTTAACTCACATCTGATGTATCAATTTATAAACCGGTTCACACCTTTGTTTTTCAAATTAAAATCCGATCTGATCCATCTCAAATAATCACGGTTTGATGGGGTTGATCTGATAGTGAAGTAAAGGAGAAAACACGTAAAATAAATATGATGTTTCATTATTTGTGTACAAGGTTTCTTGCCTCATTTAGCAAGCACAATTCAAGGCAGGGTCTGGTTAGTTTCGACCATATTCTATAATGTTTTTCTGACACTAACGCGTGTTGGTCGGACATAAATGTCACGTTATAATTCAAGTAACAATACTTATAGAAAAAAAAATTGTTAGAATTAGAAAAATCAAAATCCTATTGCTTTGAAGGGTACTTGAGAATTAAATGAATTTGGATGGGTCTGGGAAGAACGTTGAATATGCTTTAAGAGTATATATTTATGTAGAAGGGCAAGTATTAGAGTCTAAATTTACACTAATTAAGCTAAGTTAAAGTTAAAGTTTTTGACGAGGAATTAACATTTTTTTGTTGTGTTCGGTTTTGCACATACTGACCTGATTTATAATCGCTTAATTTAAATCTTTGCGAAAAGTTAAATTCGTCAAAGTAATCACACTGAAAATAGTTGATAAACTAAACCCTAATTTTCTTTTTATGTTTTTGTGCAGGATGAGAACATATTTGATTGAAGGGTTCTGCTGTCACACTCACAATGCAGCCTGGCATACTTTGCACAACATTATCTGTGGAAGTGGAGGAAAACTGGAAGGATACTTAGATCTTGTGAGAGATAAATTAAATTGCAGTGTTCATATCTTCCATGGGAGGGACGATGAAGTTATTCCGATCGAATGCAGCCTCGACGTTCAAGCCAAGATTCCCCGAGCGAAGCTGAAAATAATCGAGAAGAAGGATCATATTACGATCGTCGTTGGACGACAGAAGGATTTTTCCGAAGAACTCGAGCAAATTTGGAGGGATTCATCTGCTTAGTATCGATAGTCATCCGAAAAATATATGTTAATATTTTAAGAAAATTTCAAAGTCCATAAATAACCTCAAAAAGTTTGCAGGTTTATTTCTCTGATATTGGGTCTTGATGAGTTTTCATTAGGTTTAGTCATCTTCCCTGTATTAGTGGGTTGGCCGAATTAAATGTCACCGACAGTTCATGTATTTTTATATGGTCCAAATGGAAAGTAGTTAATACGAGATATATTTTACATATATGTCAATATTATATGGATTAAATGTAGCAAAAATACATGTACTTTTCATTTTTCGTGTTTTTTTTCCGGGATTTGAAAGCTGGTTTCTCATAACACTCAATACTTTATGTTATTAAGTAATAATACAACATTCCGTTCAACCATACTCGAGAGTACGAGAAATTCTCTTGCCCCGAACTATCGCACTCGGATCGTCACTCCGTATTACGTAAAACCTCGAGTTTAATTGACTTGGGTTAATAAACAGCATAACTAGGTGTTACCATCGTATTTTTATTATAAATTCCTAATTAAAAATATCATAAATGTCGACAATTATGTCACGCCACACGCTAAACTGTTAGAGTTTAATTGATGAAGTATTTTTGTAATTATTATTAATGTACAACGGTGCCCAATATATATGTACTATGGTGACACATAATAATTATATTGATAAGATTGAAATATGTTGCACATGTGCGGATAATCCTTTAATGAAAAATAAAGAAAATAAAACAAATGCTTTCTTAATTACATGAAATCACAGAGCATGTTTGGTGCATTTATTATACACATGCTATTCGAATTTTTAAAAAAATATTCTGGGTGANAGTTTAGAAGAAAAGACAACTCTATTTATTCAACTTTTTGGGGGTACAACAAACTCAAATACATCACACCTATACTAGTGACACCTTCTTAACTAATGACTAGTGTCAAACCACCTTAATTCTAATCTAATGATCATTATTTAGTCTCTATAAGTATCTATAATCTTCTACAAGTTTCCATAAGTTTCTCTATACTTCTATCAGGTTGTAGAAGCTTCTACTAGTTTCTTGAACCTTCTATAGGTTTCTCCAACCTTCTTCAAGTCTCTCTAGCCTTCTAGAAATTTCTTCAATCTTCTATAAGTTTCTCTAAACTTCTATAAGGTTCTTATAAGAAATCAAGTTTATAATTTTCAACCGCTTCCACTTTCCTAGGTTGACTTGTTTCTTTTTTGACAAATACAGCCATGCGTCGATTATTTACTTGAAATACACTGTCTACATGCGTTTAACCTCAAGCATTCGGTATTGTTTTCTTGGCTGTTAATATCAATGCCAGCCCATGCAGCTATCTACTGAACTGATAAAGATTTGATTTTTATCGATTATTAAATGCTCTTCTCAAACTAAGCACAGTTTTACCAATTTAGACCAAATCAGATGCATGAATCTCGTCCCATCACGCTGATTTCTTCATAAGTTTCAGGAAATTATGATAATTATCTGTTTATCGAAGCTTCTATAGTTAGAAAACTCAACACAAATATAATAAAGAATACATTTTCTTCTTTTAAAATATAGAGCCGGACCAAACAGGAAGAGGACCCATATTTCATAATTCCAATTCCAATCCCACCTGGTTGTAGTTGTACATATTGTAGATGAAGAAATCCAGATGACAGTAAAAATAACTTTTTAAGAGTTCTTCAAAGTAGAAACAGACAAAGAAGATGGGACAAGCAATGATAATTGAAGAAGAAACAAAATCAGAAAGCAATCATAATCTTTGGGGTAAAAAGACTCGAACTTCTGTGATGACACAATGAAATCGAGGCAAAATAAAGAGTAATGATAAACTGTTACACTCTTAAAAGTTGATCATAATCTCTCATTATTGCAACAATCTGCAGAGATAAATTATTCTACTTTCAGATTGTTTGATCGTGCTCTATCTTGAAATCCAAAAGAATTCAGAATCGTAAGCTTGAAAAACATATAAACAAACGAAAAAAAGATGGAGAACCTGTGGGTTTTACAGTAACTGCAGGTGTTGAAATCGGTGAGCAATGAGGCAGAATTTAAGGGGAATGAAGCCTGGTCCGACGTCCTCACTAACCCTAATCTATCTTAGAAGTTGAATCAAAGATCTATGAAAATAAAACACAAAAAATTGAAAAAAAACCCCTTTTTTACAGTAAAAATCATGCAGATCGTTTCGTTACAGTTAGGGCCTCGAGCCAGACAAAATTCCCCTCAAACAAAGACGTCTTCCCTTCGTTAAACAAGATCCCTCTTGCCTGAGAAAGACGAGAAGAAACAAGAGATTTAGGGTTCATGACTAGAGAAAAAATAAAGCGTACGATCAACCCAGTTATTAACTCACAAACCTGGTTTTTTAACTCCAGAACTTTTTTTGTCTAACTCACTTCACTATCGCTTCTTCTATTTATAGATTTATTTCTCTCACTAGATTTACTGTTCTTTCATCCATACACGTCGGAACTAAATGACTGACATCACAACTCATAACTCTGATCCACCCGCTGTAATCCACCGCTTCATTTTCAGAACTCTAAACCTAATAATCAACAACTATTACGACAAGTGGAATGAAGATTTGAAGCAAATAATGGAGGATTAAAGAGCTTGTGATCATGGCGATTGACGAGGATAACGAGGGCATGATTCGACAAGGACAAGAGACAGAAGAAGAAAGCCAAGAAAGAGGAGCTGTTAAGCGAACTCGGAAACCCTATTTTGGAAACATGAATTCTAGGGCTTTGTTTCTCTCTCTGACGCAAACAATATTTACGTATTTCTGGGCGTGCTGATGGCTTTGGTTTACTGTGTATTTTTATTCACAAAAATGGTAGGCCCCTCCTCGTTCACTGGGATTTCTCTCATTTTTTTGTTTCGCTTTATTTTTAGTTGGTTTTTTTATCTACGATTTGATTCTAATGTCACAATTTTCTACATTAAGAGTAAGGGGACAAGACCTTCGTGGATCAGACTAAAAGCCACGGTTCTACACATATCACGCCCACCCCTAACAGTTTTGAGGTTCCATATAAGTGTTAATTATATTTCATCATATTGAAATAATTTATTAGACTAATTGAAAATTGTCATGATTATAAAAGAGATGATGTTACTTGTACTATATTCGCATACATTCTGATATGTTATAATAAATATTATAAATAATAATTTTAATTTTAATATATTAATTACATTGTAATTCGATCCAGATATGCCAAGAGAACGTGCTAAAAACATAAATATCAAGTTAGACTTACATAAGTAATAAATGATAGGAAACTCGAATAAGAAAATAATCAATAGAACTTTTTAGGACATAACGATAATAAGAAAATCGTGAATCCATTGACGGATGGCCCTGGAACCTAATCAAGCAAGACACTTCCATTGCGCGAAGCCAAGATGAATCGGCCTTGACCATTGCTGGAGCGTCGCCGGAGAACTTGTCGGAGCACTCTATGCATGGTACTTTTATTTTTATTTTTAAAACTGATTTAAAATATAAACAACAAATTAAACTCCTTTATTTCTTTAATGCAACAGAAAAAAAACAGTAAATATAGTCGGTAGAACTTCAGAAGCCCAAAAATGAAATTCAGAGGCATTTTATTTTTCCTCATTGACTTTCTCCAAATACTTTCGCTTCTCCTCATCGGACATAAACGCCGTCACCGGAAACGACTTTCCAATCCCCATCGGAGTCTTGAAATGGATTTGCTGGCCATCTGGTTTTTCAATGCTCATCTCGGAGATCGGAACCCACACCAAAAGCTGTTTACTTTTAACTCCGGTCATCTTCTTCATCTTAAACTTTTCCACGTAAGCAGTCACCTCCGACGAATAGCTAACCCTAGTGTTACTTCCCGTGAAGAAATGCTCATATGGCTTCTTCTGTTTCATCCAAACGAACCCAGTTTCTCTCACTCGTCCGCATTCTTCGAGGTCCTTCAATGGGAGAACGCCATTAGGAAACCCTAGTTCTTCAAGAAGCTCCGACGATAGACGAAAGCATTCCTCCGGGCCGTACGCGATCTCTGCTCCGGCACGGTCGTCTTCTCCGGCGGTTACCGTCGCCATTTAGCTCTCCGGATCTCTTTGTCTGCGTCTGATTTGGAAACATGGGATTATCGTGAAGCTTGAAGGTTATTTATAGACATAACAATGGGGATTCGGTGGTCGGTCCTCACCTACTTGGATCAAAAAACGCATCCTTTGTCGGTTCAGAAAATCACGCTAAACATCTTTCTGTCTGTAACTCCAAGATTTGTTTCCACACCCCCATGTTCTTCTCGTTTAGCTATGGAGGCTTTGGTGTATATACTTTAACCATTATGATAGTGACACAAATATTTAATTTTTTATAAGTTCCTAAAGTCAAATTCGATTAAATAATCGTCTGGTATTAAAACCAGAGTGCTCCAATTTTAAATATAATTATCTAAAATAAATGAAAATAAAAACTTTCAAATACGGTATTACGGAGGTTCAGCTATAAATCATGGACTGGTCGCCATAGGTGGTTCAACAACGACGAGGATGAAGGCAATATGAATGCGACCACAGCTACCCTTTTGACCTAATTGTTTTGAAATTTAATATATATATATATTGCTAAATTTTGTTTCTTTTCCTTTTTATCATTTCGTGCAAGCTTTTACTTTACTTAAATATTAGATCTTGGAGGGAACAAGTTTTAAACATGATCAGTCTGCAATCTAAGCAAACCCACCAGGTAACTTTAATGTGTTGACTAATTATTTTTGAAGTTCAAAATATCAATTACAATTACTCCCATAATTTCAAATGAAAATCAGCGTAATTTTAAATACACAGATGAAGCAAAACCAAATAAGCCAGAAATTTCTTAAAATTGCGAGGAAATACAAAGATTTCAGCTCATCCATTTACTTCCAACATAAAAAAATACACGGAAATGGATGGATTTAAAAGCTTAAAAATAAGTAAAATCCTATACTTTTAACTCTCATTGCCATGCCAACGTAGTATAAATTCAGCTCCCCATGTCAACGTCAACGGCCATGGATTTATCTTCAGAAGCAGCAAAAGGGGTCTCCCCATGAGAAGGCTGAGCTGCAACTGAGTCTACATCCATGGCCGAAGTTCTGGGCGGGGACGAAGGTTGAACCTCCACATCTGGATATGCAGCCTTGAATCTTGCTCTCAGGCCTTCATCCACCACTCGAACTCCGTTCAGTTGATTCCCGAGAGATATCCACCTTCAATTTTTGAGAATCTCATCTTAAATTTTGGCAAATTAATCGATCATATGAGATTAACTGATGATTGCGTACCCAGCATGAGTGTTGTGCATTCGAGCGAATAATTCTAGCTTTCTCGTCCTTGGACTTATCCGTTCCAGCAAAGAATACATCTGCAGATAAGGATTGGAATTCTGAACCACAATATGTAATACACTCTCATTTTTTACTTTAGCCATCATGATCAATCTAGGGATGGAAATCAATCCGGTCCAAACTAAAATTTACACCGAACCGAGTAAAACCAAAACGTTTGGTTTTAAATAAAAATAACCGAAAAACCAAACCGAAGTTAATACTAAAAATAACAAAATTAATATTGAATACCCAAAAATCTAAAATTGTAAACATCAAAGGTAAACCTACAACATAAAAAACTCAAAATTGAATACTTACAAATCTAAAATTATTATAAAATTATAAAATTAAAAGTAAACATACAAAAAAAAGTTAAAAATCAAATATCTACTATAAACAAGTAAAACACCATAACCGAAATTAAACTTAAAATCTTTCTTTTCACATCATTTCTTGAATAAATAGGATAAATAGTGAATAAAATGAATGAAAATTTGATCCAAAAATCGAACAATTAACGATCCAATACTGCAAAATCAAAAGCACAACACTGAAAACCGATATTGCACCAAACCGAAAAACCAAAGTCTAGTTGGTCCGATTTCAATTTCTAAATTTAACACTAAACTGACTTCGGTCCAACTTCAAACCACCCTGCATAGGACCGATTCCACACCAAGATCAATCTAAGCCATTAGATCCAAATATAACTCATTGAATTCATATCACTGACCAAAATCAAAACCAATAATAGAATGTGGCAGTATGTTTGTATACTGACCTCGTCTGGCTTGCGACTTGTTTCTCGAACCTCGGCAACAAGAACATCAGTATCAATGTTTCGATTTACTTCTGGATTTCCCTTTATCCCTACAAGGCAATGCTCCTTGCTATGATTGAGCCAATGCCCGGTCCGTCCTGTTCGTATAATTCGTTGAAGTTGATTTGTTTTCACCCAAATGATCTCCTCCACTCTCTTGTAACCCCAAAGTTCTAAACTGCAAGAATATAATGCATTTTTTGAGTTTTAAATTTCTACAAAAAACCTCAAATGTTCGTTAAATTATACGTTTATTTACAAGAATTGTAGGACCATTTACCATTCCCGACCGAGTTCCATTGCACGACCAGTGACCCAAAGAAAAATCAAACCGTCTGTCTGTAATGCGGGAACGTTAAGGTTCCGCATTTCATCATCTGCCATTGTGCCGTATGGTAATTCCATATGAATATCCCATGGTGGGTCCGCCATTATCACACCAAATTGTCCCAAGATATCCATTCTAAACGAACGGATATCGCAATTGATCCATTGTGGTTCACCAAGTTCAACCTCGGAGCAATACTCGGCTCGTTGAGGCTTTAGAGGTTTTGGAGGAAGAGCAGAGGTCCCCATCAAAATTGGGGGCACATCTTGGACTGGATCGAGCTCGTAATGCACGTATTTGCATGTCTACAAACAAAGACAGAAATTGATGATAATTTCACGAACAATGAATCAGTAAGGTGAATGGAGAAGAAAAGTTACCTTCATATGACGACAAGTGTCGAGAAATGAACAGTCCCCTAAGTTGATGTCAGTATGTGGAGCAATAATCCGACGAAAATGGACCTGCAATCAAATTTAGTGCTAGTTAGTTTTAATATTGTTTTAAAAAGGAAAAGAGATAATTATATGCCAATGAATATAACCCCACTGCAGACAAAATAATTAAGAAATATGTCAAATAATTATATTTAGTTATGGACAGTATAATATGGACTATATTGTAATATTACATAGGTAGTTAATACTAATTAATAGTAGAAGTTAGAGGTAGTTTTGAGAGGTTACCAAATGAGGGCTATTAAATAGAGAATAAGGGGAGTTAGATGAATATCATCGTGATAGTGATCAATTGTGTGGGAGGTAGAAAGTCCTCAAAGTCTTTCGGTGTGTACTTTTGTTACATTTTTGTATCCAATAAACAATAGGATTCTTTTGAATCCTATCACAGTAATATCGCCAATAATTCTTTCATCTAGGAATATTAAACAAAGTGATGTAATAGACAAAAAAATCTAACAATTGAGTTAAAAGAAAACAAGAATAAATAAAATAAGCAATAAATAAAAACTTCAATTCAAGTTGAAATAACAAGATGATAATAAAAAAAAGTGGCCACCCAAAGCTAAATGTTGCAAAAGTATCAGGATGACTTTTCCAAGTGACTAAATTTGAATAACTACGTTCTTTATTCAACCTGTTTTATACGTCTTTAAAAACTTGCAGGCTTTTCCCAAGGGAAAGTAGCATCTACCAATGATCAAGAAAAGATTTGAACGTTAAAATCAAGTGAGATCCGCCAAGTAACTGAAGAACATCAAAGAGGAAATGAAACCCTTCAGGTCGGTCTGTAAAATATTATCGAAGGAAGTGATTCAAAGGCTAATTTCATCATCAAGTATTATAAGAAATTCGAAGGCCTTGTTATTTGCAACATACATTCTTGAACATCAATAACAGAGAATCTTCAAGAAGGAAGGAAGAATAAGAAGTCATCCACAGAGAGATTTTCTTTTCTTTTCGTTTTGCCTTGTGCATATTGATAGAAATCATAAATAGACTAACCTTCTCACAAGCTATAAAGGAACCAGATTGACGCCTGCAGTCCTCTTTTGTGAGGCATGAGCAGTACTCCTTCAATTGCGAACCACCTTTGGTTTTGAACTAAAACGTAAATTTAGAACACAAAAATATTAAATATTAATTACATCCAAAAAGTGGAGACAAAAGATATTAAGATCAAAATAAATTACTATGAAGAATCCAATAGAGATCCTAATAAATTACTATAATTTCCCATGTATATATAACTCGCATAAATTGTTTCATCTATTCTATGTTCAACAACTGACAAAAATTGCTCATTAATCCATATTAATCCACCAAGCCTATAATCTTTGATGGACAAATATCAAGTTAAATCTTGGATGCTGGACAATCAACTCCATAACTAATTGAATATTAGTTATTTTTATTATTTAGTCTTTTATGCATTAGTTTAAAAATTTAGATAAAATTATCTTTTTGAAACATATTAAAACGATAAACTCTATTGAAGAATTTGAACTAATAAACTTTCAAAAAGATAAACTCTATCTAAAATTTTAAATTAATAAATAAAAGACCAATTAACAAAAAATAACTAATAAACAACTAATTATGGGCTTAATTATCCTGCATCAATCATCTTACAGGGTATTTAAGATCAACAGTCTATGATATTCACAAACCTTGGCAGCTACGGCAGTTTCCTTAGCAGTCGGTCGATGAATTAGATCCAAAAGCTCCTCTCCCGTCTTTGATTTCTGCATTTCTCTGAATGATTTCTTATTCAACAACACTTCAAGGTATTTCATTTCATCTTCTTCGGTTCTAGCCTTCTGAGGCATGACATTAGGGCCAGCCATTGGCAAATGTGGCCCCAATGGAGGTCTATGCATAGAAGGAACACCCACCATTCCTCGAGGCATCCCCATAATCCCGACCGCCCTCGGCCCTCCTCTCGGCCCCATAATTGCTCCTTGAGGTCCCATCCACATATCAGGAATTGGCCTTGGTAAAGCCCCTCCCATCCCGAAAACTCCATTACTCATATCAATTCCGCCATTAATGGCTTGCTGATTATCCCCAAAACTCGACTCTTGCTGCTGATAGTGAGCACTCTCGGGCAATTCTTTCATAAGCCGAGTTCTATCGATTCCTAAAACCATAACCCGAGATTTCCCACTCACTACAAACTCCTCTAATTCAACTCCACCGTTTTCTTCCGCCATTGATCTAAGCGCCATTTCCACTGCTAGTATCGCCCCTGACTCCCCACCCACTTCATGCAGCGCCGCCTTCTCTCCAGGCGTGGCATTTTGATCGTTCTCAAGCTTCCTCAGCACCGTCGACGAATCAATAGCCGAAAACGGAACGCGTTCCAACAAACAAACAGCCACCATCGACCGCACAACCAACAACGGGGTTCCATTCTTTTCAATCGCGAATTTCTCACCGTTCCTCCGATGACCCGTATCAGAATCAGGGGAGGGCTTTCCATTCTGAGTCCTAGGGCTCGTGGGTTTCGCTTCTGATGAAACGGGGAGGTTAGAACGATTCGGAGGCGTCAAAGGTTGAGAAGATTCGAGATTTTTCGGGGGTTTGGGATGAGGAAGAGGAGGAGTAGGAATAAACTGGCGCCCATTAATGGAGGACAGGACCTTGAGAGAGAGATCGAGAGATGAAACGATATCAGGGACTAGAACTTGGAGGGACGAAAGGAGCTCCAACTGGGTGGAGTGCTGCGTCTCTATGCGAGCTTCTAGACGTCGGCGAATGTCTTTAACGGACCCTACGCCGCCCTCGCCGCCGTCCGGCTGGGCTTCCATCATCTTCGCGCTTTTCGTTGAGTTCAGAAGCAAGCTGAATCCGGAATAACCTAATTTCTATGTTCTTTTGATTTCTAGCTTTGGCTAATCGTTTCCCTTCTTACGTGTCATATTGTTCACATTTTTTGGCTACAATGTTTATATATTTTAATTTATTATTATAAATAACACAAATTTTATATAAATCAAATAAAATATTTATGACATATCCGAGTTATATTTATCTTTTCCCATATCAAATTTTGATTAATAATTTTTTTTCTTTATTCCTGTTCAACAAATTTACTAAAAAAAGCTGGGATGATGTATAACTTCATATTTAGTTAAGTTACAATTATTGATTGAAAACTAGATATACTGAAGGATCTGTGTGTATAATAAATAATTAATATATAATAATTTTAATAAAAATGTGCAAGGAAAAACAAATGATTTTTAAGCAAAAATTTACATATGTCAATCTAAAATCAAAGTCAAAAGCTAATTGCTTTGATCTAAACCAAACAATATCAATGTTGTACTGTACACACAACTCCAAAACTCCACATATAATATCAAAGTCCAAGTTAAATGTCGGGGCCCCAATATTTTTTACACGCAATTCGTGCTTTTAACTTGTTGCAAATCCAACTAGTCAAACCAGCTCGTGGGGCCGAAAAGCCTTGTAAGTTGATTCAGAAAATCAGAGCAAAAGTGAACTTAGGAAGCTCTCAACATCAAATTAAATCACAAAAGGACAGAATCAAAACAAATGTAGTTATGGAAAGGACTCACAGCTAAAGCAACGAATCCACTCTTTGTGGTAGGGCTGTTCTTTCTTTTCATCCTACAACTTTTCTGACTAGAGGCTTGCAGGGTTGAATCTCTTGGGGTGGCCTCGCAAACACGTTTCGGGATTCACCAGCCCACTTCACGCCAGCCTTCATGGCCGGGGGACGGGGCGGTCCCACTGATTGTCTGCGATTTTCCATCGTCATTTTACCAAACTTTTCGGCAATGTCTGAAACACCATGGGTATTATTGTTGCTCTTTTCTTTATGAGTGGAATATGAAACTGAAAATTAAATTAAAGATCTGTGAATATTTTGTAGGGACTCCAAAATCATTTGTGATGATTAAGAAAAGGCAGAACATCTTACTCGGGTGGTCTTTTCCTGGAGGTCGATATTTTGGTTGTCTAGCCTCCCTCTTCACAAATTTATCAACGCTGGTTGCATCCTTCAGTAACAAACCACAAACGCCTCGAAATCAAAACATAATCGATGATAAATGGACCCGTCTTTACTGTAAGTATGCATTCTTTTTTTTAAATGTCACAAAGTGGTGAAGCTCTTTAGGTTTTTAACAAAAGAGTACGTCAGAAAATTAATAGTAAAAATGATTTAAGCATGCGTAAAAAATCATGTAAACAAATTTGAAGAATCACCTCATTCAACATATTCAGCTTCCGTTGGACTCCTGCCACAACATATGCAACAATTAAGTAAGATCCATGTTGTAACCTTCAACATACAAATAACATTGATGCATATGTTATACAAAACCGTAATCACATGCAACTAATCACACATTGATAAAGTGTATAATTTATAACAATAAATATTATCACCACTTATTTTAATTATAATATATTAAATACATTTTAATTAGATCAATCACCGCTTGAGATGTCAGCGTGTATAATAAGAATGTATGTTAAGAAAATAAATCTAGCATTATTTTTTTCAAATAAGCTCTATGATGACATGTAAACATATCATAGCCTCTTTGTGGTTGTTAAATGGATAGAAAGAATATTATTCAATGCTCAAGATAAGCAATCCTTACACTATACAATCACAAGCTAACATTTCCTCCGAAGTTAAGTTTGCAACAACAATATGACCTAGGCCCTTTTTTGATCAAGTCTAAATATTAAAGGGAAATAGTAAAAGGGGAAAAACGTAAGATTTATTATTCACCTAAGTTCACAGAAGCATAAGACTTCGGAGAGGAGAAATTGCTTGGGATCTTAGAGTAAGGCACAGAGCCAGAGTATCGCCTAGAGCTTTGTTGTTCCTTCAGTCCTCCTGCACGAACTGTATCACATAATGGTTTGGTGAGTATAAGTAGCATAATGAAGAACAATATAAAAATATTTCGTATTATAGTCATAAGAACAATAGAATTTACTAGAAATAAGAACATCGTTATACGATTGAACAACCGAAATGAAATTACAAGATACAACAAACATTTGTAATGTCCAATTGATCTACTCTTGAAAAAAAAATCTTTTCACATAATATTTTCTGATAATCCTTCTATATCCACCTCTTGTTCTATAAATAAATATGTTCCCGAAAATCCTGAAAACATCCATTTAACACAGAACCTCTCACTTGACTCATTTAATTGTAAAAAATATTTTTTCAGAATACTCTTAATTACGTTTCAATGAATAATTTAAATGCAGTCCATCATATTGCTCAAGAAAAATAGTAAAGAAACCGTTACAACAAGTGATATGTATTATAGTGATGAACTGTAGAATTTACTAGAAATAAGAACGATGTACGATTGAATGATCGCAATAAAATTACAAGATACAACAAACATTTGTGAGGTCCAATAGATCTACTCTTGAAAAAAAATCTTTTCATAAAATATCTTTTAATAATCCTTCTACAGCCTCGTCTTCTTTATAAATAAATATGCTCTCAAAAATTCCAAAAGACATCCATTTAATAGAGACCCTCTCACTTGACTACATTTAACTGTAAAAAATATTTTTAGAATATTCTTAATTATGCCTCAATGAATAATTAAATGCGTCCATCATATTGCTCAAGAAAAATCACATTGCAGATAAGACAAACCAGGAGGAGTTCTAGCAACAGCTTCCCTGGGCCGAAGGGATGGCGGAACATAATTGCGACCCTGTAGTACCAACAAACAAACCAGAATGAGGTCTGCTTTCTAATAGAGCATTGACAATAGTTACTCACATTCACAAATTCGTGAACAAAGAAGAAAAAACCTGGAAGAAAGGATGCTGAAGGGCCTCAACTGCTGAAGGCCTTTTAGAAGGATCCCAAGAACAGAGTAACTACATGAACACAATAACAATGATTCATGAGAATGAGAAAAAGCATACTAGCAAGTTCTTTTATTTAGATTGCACTGACTGTAATAAGATTGGTAGCATCAGGACTAGCTGATGGAATCATGAGAGAGAGGGGAGCACCCGTAACCTAAAACACCAAATGTTTAAAAACTTTAATTAGAATTGTATATATACGCATACACCAAAAGAATAAACACTAGAAGTATAATTGTGAGACCATGGATTCAAGAACATATTCGTACATGCAAGTCATTAGATGTTAAAAGTTTTAAGACTTCAAATCCTAAAATCTTACACAGAAAACATAATCAACGAAAGATGTTCATTGAATTTAACTCATTCCATTGTCTTCAAGTTTGATGTTACGCAATAGTCAAGGTTTTATTGAAGGTAAAGAAGTAGTCAAGGAAAACTTTTTTTGTGTCCAAATACGATAAGCCTACAACTCCAGATTATTCTAATTAGAAATTAATGAATAAGATAAAGTACAAATAAAAGCACTCCAACATGATTGCACTTCCTAAAATCAGATTAGAAACAACAATAAATAAAAAAGATATAGTAGATCAAAATTCTCAAATAAATTATGACTTTCTTAATTTGAATCAGAAATTAATGAATAGAGAGCATACTCATCATCCAAAAACTTGTAAAACTTACAAGTGGGAATTGGTAATTAATATCTTTTGCAAGGTAAAGCCCATCTGACCATGATTCAAATGTGGGGCTCCCAATAATATTGCATATTTTGCAAATTTCATCGGCCTCACTGCAGTACAAGATCAGACAAAGAAGGATCAATTTAAGCTAATAGTGCATATGTTATCAATTATTTTTTGCAGATCCATCACAAAGGGTCAGGAAAGGAAAATTACATACCTTATGCCTGGAAATAAGGGACGGAGAGTAAACATCTCAGCCATGATAGCGCCCATTGCCCATAAATCTAAACCGAAAAGTGTGATGATTACAACCAAAAAGACTTGAATACTAATCTTTTTCAATCTAAAACAGCTCATCTAAGAATAGACAATCATCACTACATTACTCACCAACTTTAGCACCATATAGGTTAGATTGAAGAAGTACTTCAGGTGCTCGATACCTGATTTTAGCATTTAAAATTATCAAAATAATAGTTAACCCCCAGAAAGGAGCAGACTAGGATGTTAAAAGAAAAACAAAGTAAAGCGCAGAAAGAGAGCGTACCATCTGGTTGAAACATACTCTGTGAAGGGTGGTTGGGATGCAATTTCCCTTGCAAGGCCAAAATCAGCAATTTTGATTTCTTCTTTCGTAACCAACAGATTCTCTGTAAAGTAATATTGAGTAATTTGGCACAATAAAAACATAACATATAAAAACTGTGATATAAAGCCATTACATTAAGATCAACATTAACAAGTATTATAACTCAGACCATGATAAGAACAAAAATGAGCTGATCTTGAGTAATTGATCTAGACACCACACTGGCATAATTTTTCTTTTAACGATGCAGCTCACTGTTGCACAAGGAACAGAGACCTCATTTGGCAAAAAAAAATTGAGGAGGATCTAGCTGAGATGGACAGATTGAGAATAAATGGCCAACATGTCAAAGTTTCACGGCTAGTGGGAGTGTACAAAGAATGGTAACGGGTAGCACAGGTAGCAGAGATATGACCTCATTTGGCAAAAAAAATGACGATGATCTAGCTGAGATGGACAGATTGAGAATAAATGGCCAACATGTCAAAGTTTGTTTCACAGTTAGTGGGAGTGTACAAAAATGGTAATGAGAAGCGTGGGTAGCAGAGATAGGATGGGAGCTGAGGCCATCTTTAGCATTGCTTGCATAAGGGAATACACGGGTCTGTATTTTAATTTCCAGCCTAGCGCTAAGCAAAATAGGATTTAACATCTATAATCACAAACAGAATGCTCAATGGAGGAATAAAAAGAGATATTAACAAAAATAATATATCAGACCAATTTCGAAGCAGAAACTCAATTCAACGGCAACACAACAGCATAAACACTGTGTTACTAGTTTCTGCTAATCATCACCTTGTCTTGCACAAACCAGAATAACATAAAATACCTGGCTTCAAATCACGATGGAAATATCCACATTGATGCATGTAAGCAAGACCTTGCAATACTTGGAAACACCAATTTCGAATTTGAGATTCAGAGAAAAGAATATTCCTATCCTTCATGAGTTGGTACAGATTGCATTCCTAAATCATTCAATAGCGACTTAAGGAAAAGTAAACTATAACAGATTAAAAATAAAAAAACTGTTTGGAAGGCTTTGATGCTTCTTACCATATACTCAAACACAAAATACAAAACGTCATGCTCCCTGATTACTTCCTTAAGCTTCACAATATTAGGATGGCTCATCCGCCGCAAAGACTGACAAGAGGAAAACATCATGAATAGCAATGCAACCAAAAGAATGAAAAAACACATTTATCAGAGGAAATACTCAAATAAACAGAACATGGTACCTTCACTTCTCTAAGATTTACACATTCTTCCCATGAATAATATTTTTTCTTCATTTTCTTGACTGCAACCTGTTAATAGAACAGCAAGTTATAAAAAAAATACTAAACCTAGTTTTCTAAAGTAAAATAAATAATGGAAAATATAAATAAACTAAAATTACTACACGATAAAGAAAACTCTTACAACTTCACCAGTCTGCTTATTAATAGCTCGCCAAACATTCCCAAAAGTTCCATCACCTACTTCCTTTATTAAATTGTACCTGTAGATATTCCCATCCACATAACAAAAAATAGTGCTTGAGTTTGGGGAAAAATGTGAACATATATTTTCAGGCTTCGCTCAGGATACAGACTTGCCTTTCCATTTCAAAAAAGGTTGAAAGAAAGCAGCTCCTTTGTAGACATATAGTAACTCAGAAGAGAAAAAAAGAAATTATCCTCTGCTGCTCTAGAAAATCAGGAATGAAAACTTCGCAGCTGAAATCACTATTGAGGCAGTACCATGAAGAGGATGGCCCCATAGAACAAGAATCAAGGAACATATCGAGGAAATAGGAGCCCAACACCAACTGAAATGGTGTAGCTAAAGAAGAGTGCTTTCCGTGAAGAAAGTAACTCACAGTTAATCTCAGATACTTTATAAACCACACAGTTCCCTGCTAACTAAAGTTTTGATCGTCCAAACAGTGCCCATGATATAAGAGGAAAAAATATTGGCTATAACCTATACAGTCAGTACATTTTGAAGCAGTAGCTATCATTCAATCTGTCGACGGTCTTGGATGAATAACCAGCAGGTATCAGCCCTGAAGCAATAATTCAATTTCATCAACAAACCAATTACAAAATAGATAAAACAATACTGATTTAGAATTTTCATACCTCAGAAGATGTTTAGCAGGACATTCTATCAGCAATGGTCAATGCATAATTATCAGCCAAGCAACACACAAATTCGAGCTCCAGAATTAAAAACTAGAGCTTAACTCCTATTTGAACAACTGGATATAGGATCCAGCCCAAAATCCAAATAAAAACTCCATCCCACCAGTTGTATTGACTATTGAGCAGGAAACAACGACTAAGTGCAATTAACAAAGGAAACCAGAAGAAAATATCCAAAAATAAGGCATCTCCAGTGAAGCAATTCTTGAATTGAAAAGATCCGGTACTGGAAGCATTTTAACCAGAAGCAAGCAAGGTCCATGTCTTGCGAAAGTAAATGAAGAACTTTAGTCTCACGCCCTATACAAGACAATTGAAGCAATTTTAATTCCTACAATTAAGAGAGATTAATTCCTTGGTACATATCCGTACAAAGAATTCACTGGAAGGCCATGCATGTCTATCAATATGCAGATAGCCAACTTGCGAAGGAATAATCGAGATTGACAACATAAAACAGTACTATGTCTACAGTAGCATAAATTTTGTCTATACAAATGGTTCATCGTGAAAAAAATCCCCGCCATAACTTCAATCAGGCCCCAAGACTATCAGAAAAGAAGGGAAAAAAAGAGGACACCGCAAGAAACCAAATCCAAAGCCTAAAACAAGATTCAGCAGGGCCAAATCACATCCTAAAAACCCTAAAACTAAGAAGAATTGACAACGGAATCTGATTTAACCGGATCTGAATCGTAAATACAGGAACATGGAGAGAGAAAATACCTTAAATCTAAAAGCATGGCCAGCGTCGGCAAGGGCGGGATATGAGGGAATTCAGAGCCACCGGAGCCGATCCGTCTCCGAATCACCTCGAAGAAGGGAAAATATCACCCTCACGCTCTCTGCAACCGAATTTCTAAATCTGCAGCGTGGGAAGCAAGGTAATTTGGTCCCAGCTTCGAATCGTCGAATTAGCGGCTATTTATTTTTATCTCATGTCAGAACATTTGATTTAATATGTTTAAAGGAGGATTACTAGAAAAAAAGTTAATAGCTATTTTGCCACTAAATTTGAGGTATTAGGCTAAAATAACCCCAAATTGAAAAAAAAAAAATATTTTGTCAACGGTGGATAGTTTTAGGATCCCATCATCCAACGGTGGTCCAATCATTATTCCTTTTCTAAATTAAAAAAATAAATAAAATAATATAAGACATAATCTTAAAAAAATTTGTAAATTTTCAATAATTACACGATTTATTATAATTTTTTTAATATAAAAAAATCATTAAAAATACGTAAGTTTGGTAATATAAGATCATTGGGGGAATGTACCTTTTATAGGTTGATACTTAATGGATGATTAGTTCATCTGTCAAAGCTCGGTGAAAATTGTATATTTGATTCATTTGTTGCGAAAGTTATACGCAATATTTATGATATAAATTTGCAGATGGACGAGTTTGATCGCACTTTTATGTCTTGGAAGACTTCGATAGAAGGCAAAAAAGACTTGGAGTAAGCCTCAATTTTGTTGGGACTTGCTTGCCTTATCAGCTACTAGTATTCGTTTCATGAAGAAAAGCTTAAAAACTCTCTATTTAGTTACTCCCTTTTCAAGGGACTAAGCCTCAATTTAGTTACTATTGTACCTATTCCTAATAGTAGATAATATTTAATTATTCTAATGTTAACTTATTATGTGTAGGCTCTTCTCTAAATATTGTAGTGGGAAAATATTATATCACTTTATTATTTTTTTATTGATTAAGGATTATAAAATATAACTTTTTTTAGTTTAATTATTGTTTATCTTCGCATACCATTAATCATTTTTTTCATAGCAAACCGATAATTTATTTCTTATTTTTTATATTTTTATTTAGTTTATTATTTTCGTCAATTANCGTTGATCATGACAAGCCTCATAGCATTTTGCGTGGCTTTCCCGGTCCGTATTTAGTGACGATCATTTCACATTTGTTCCATAACTGCATTGCTCTTTCGAGAATGTCGACTCGCTCCCTCCTGAATTCCTTGTACAACATGATTCCAGCTGCTATCTTGAAGTGACATTTGAACCTTATATCGTTGATTAGATTTCTGCAGCAGATTACGCTCGACTGTCCTTTTCCGTTCAAATAATCCCCGAAAACTCTCCCGCAATGTTCAGTGCATCTGTGGGCACAATCTAGAAAAGATTTGAAGTATCCTGGCTTAGGTTCTTTGGGAAGTTTTATATCCTTGTAATTGTAACTTTCCACCTCCACGCTCATCGCATCAGCTTTCGCCATCGACACAGATAAATGGCTCAGTAACACTAGCGCAAAAATTGCAGAGAAACTGATCAATCGAGCCATGATGATAAAGTTTGAATGTTTTTGATGAACTTCAATTGAGGTGACCGCCCTTTTTATAGCCCTTTTTCTCTTAATTAAATAAAAACGTTAATTGGCTTTAATATCATTCAATGTACAGCCAAACTATAACTTAATTTAATAAAAATTGCACTTGAAGAAACTGAAATGAAATAGCAAAATGAGGCTAATAGTTTTAAAATGAATAACATTCAATTAATGATAGAATAACAACTCGTACGACTGTTTCCTCTTCAGTTGTTTTTTTCCTTGATATTTACCGTCAAAATATTGATGATCTTCAGGGGTTGAGAATGTTACGGCGCTTTTCAGTGGTCAAATTGCTTTGATAGATATCTCGATCCACCCTTTGAGATTTGAAATAGTTTTTAGTTTTTAATACTTATTTTTCGAAATCATATTGTTTCATAAATGTTAGTCTTCTGAGATATGCACGATTTTGTTCTTAAGACTAGCTTCCAAATAATAAATCTCGAAATGAAATTTATGCGATTTCGTTGATGTGATAAGCTTGTAAACCATGCATTCTTTACTCTCCCATACGACATAAAATTATGAGCCAGGAGTTCTTTTACTTCTCATGACGAGCTGTCACACCACACAAGCATATTGAATAGCAAATCACTGTATAATGTCATTTTATGTAAATGACATTGTATCTTTGCACACATGAAATATTTTTGACGAATTATTCATATAAATATGATTAAGAAACGGTCCATTTTTGTATAGGCTTATGCTTTCCACATCTAATTTATGACTAAATTTCACATGAAAACCATAGAAATAGATTTATCTTCAAGAGATATTATGTCATACTAAAAAAATTACATTTGCCATATTATCAAAAAATTACTATGATCTTTATTGAGTCAACCAATTTTAACGATAGAAAAAGAGATTATTAAAATAAGCCAATTTTCTCACGTAGTTCTAAAGTCGTCCCTCTATGACTAACATTTACTGAGCTTTTAACTTCTCAAATTTAAATTATTGCAGCGATTCTCAGTTAAACCTTACGTGAACTTTAAGGGTTTCGTCTTCAGAGTTAGTTTGGATTATTCGGCCGAATCGTCCGGCTTTTGAACAACAGCGGGCTTTTCATGCGAGCGGAGACCTCGATGAACAAAGAACATGAACATATATTCTCCGAAAATAAATTGATCTCGCTCTTTCGCAATCGAAAATTAAATGTTATACATGTTTAAAACAAGAATATTTAGGACTTTGATTATCAAAGTCCCTTTAGTGTTTTTGATAGATACGGATTAGAATTTAGTGACATGAATTGAATTTTAGCAAAAATGTGAGCTTTTAATATCACTTGAGACCTTGTTTATGATTTATTTTTTTTTATATTTATAGAATAAATTGAGCAAAACGATTAGAAACATAGACCATAATATTTATTCTTTTATTGAAAGTAAAACTCGAAGATCATGACAATATGAATTATTCTTTAGGCAACGTTGATCATGACAAGCCTCATAGCATTTTGCGTGGCTTTCCCGGTCCGTATTTAGTGACGATCATTTCACATTTGTTCCATAACTGCATTGCTCTTTCGAGAATGTCGACTCGCTCCCTCCTGAATTCCTTGTACAACATGATTCCAGCTGCTATCTTGAAGTGACATTTGAACCTTATATCGTTGATTAGATTTCTGCAGCAGATTACGCTCGACTGTCCTTTTCCGTTCAAATAATCCCCGAAAACTCTCCCGCAATGTTCAGTGCATCTGTGGGCACAATCTAGAAAAGATTTGAAGTATCCTGGCTTAGGTTCCTTGGGAAGTTTTATATCCTTGTAATTGTAACTTTCCACCTCCACGCTCATCGCATCAGCTTTCGCCATTGACCCAGATAAATGGCTCAATAACACTAGAGCAAAAATCGCTGAGAAGCTGATCAATCTAGCCATGATGATAAGGTTTGAATGTTTTTGATGAAATTCAATTGAGGTGACCGCCCTTTTTATAGCCTTTTTTTGTCTAAAAAACGTTTTTGTGGCATTAATATCTTTTAATGTGTATAGCCAAACTCTTACTTCATTTAATAAAATTGTAACTGTTACAAAACTTAAACCCTCTTAAACACATCCACACCTTTAAGTAACTGAAATTGATTAGCAAAACGAGGCTAATAAACTAAAAATTAGTAACTAAATTAATAACATTTGATAATAGAATAGCGAGATGAATGACTGTTGCCACGTTAAATCTTTGTGTTAAAACCTTAATTATAATAAAACTCAAAAATAGAACCCGAAGGTTGATTCTCTATCCTCCTCGGCTGGCTCTTGCATTCTATGACTATCACATACAAAATGTAGTCAATTGGAGTAAGGTGAACAGACTCGCAAGAGAGTTTTCGTGAGTTAAGTCTTGCAATAAGAAGCAAACACGGATTTTTCGTCTTGGACCTTTTGAAGCAGCCGGTTCTGTGAGAGCCATCAAAATTATAATTTATAATGAATATCATAGAATGAATAAAGAGAGTCTCCCCTCTATGTTTGTCAGAAATGCTATGTACAAAAAATATAGTCACGGCCATTGTAGCGTGTGGTGCCGAACAATACAAAATCAGGCATCCCGATTTGGCATGAAGAGAGCGAAATATAACCAGAATATTCAATGATCAAAATTACATTTTTTACATCGTTCTAAAAGATCCAAAAAAATCGTTCATAAACTCTAACGATCTCTTATTTCTGATTTCATTAAAAAAACCCAAGCATCTCGACATGATCCATCCTCGATCACTGAAAGTGCTCTTGATTAAGAGCGTGAGATCAAGAGAACCATTACTTTCTTCTCATAGATTCGAGAGTTGATAACTCGAGTTATCAAATCCGGTGTAACGTACTACTCCGTTCCTCTCATCGGTACCCCCGAGATAAGAAATTTGGATAGAGCACCAATTAAAGCAAAAAAAAAAAAACACATTCATACGATCTCCAAGGACTTGGTTAGTTAAACAAATCAAATGAAGCATTGAATAATCAAGTCACATAAATTGTTGTGCCATATTCATAAAGAGTGTAACATCCCACGTAAGCGTGACAGGGATTAGTGGACAGTCCATTAATTAAAAAATATTTAAAATAGAAATAGTGGGAGATGAGATGGTTCTTTTGAGCTCGAAAAAGAGGTTTAATTGGTTTAATATGATCTTAATCATGGATTAATGATCTGATTATGGTGTTCTTCTCCCACGAGCTTCTTTTTTTTTGCGCTGATTAATTTTGACAAGCCGACTAAACTATCACTAGTTATCTTTACTTTACTTATACGGAAAAACCAAATTCGCATACGCGTTAAAGCGCTTCTGTGTTATTTTTGAATCAGCAATTCGAAGTCTAGTTCATAGAAAGTCAGCTTATGATTGAGATAAATTTGGTTTCGTTCGGCTTGGAACTGGTTGTTTAAAAAACGTTCAAAATGAATAATCTGTGTAATCTTACACGAGTGGTACTTAGTTCACAGTACACTTAAAATCTCAAGTGAATCTACTCAATCTAGTCCAAACGACTACATTTTGTAAGTAATAATCCTAGAAAGCAAGAGCGAGCCGAGGAGGATGGAGAGCCAACCTTCGGATTCTATTTTCAAATTTTGTTATAATTTAGTTACTAATTTTTAATTTATTAGCCTCGTTTTGCTAATTAATTTCAGTTACTTAAAGGTGTTGATGCGTTTAGGAGGGTTTAACTTTTGTAACAATTACGATTTAATTAAATGAATTAAGAGTTTGGCTGTACAATAAGAGATATTAATGCCACCAAATGTTTTTTTAGAGGAAAAAGGCTATAAAAAGGGCGGTCACCTCAATTGAAGTTCATCAAAAACATTCAAACTTTATCATCATGGCTCGATTGATCAGTTTCTCTGCAATTTTTGCTCTAGTGTTACTGAGCCATTTATCTGTGTCGATGGCGACAGTTGATGCGATGAGCGTGGAAGTGGAAAGTTACAATTACAAGGATATAAAACTTCCCAAGGAACCTAAGCCAGGATACTTTAAATCTTTTCTAGATTGTGCACACAGATGCACTGAACATTGCGGGAGAGTTTTCGGGGAT
>QAOC01048846.1:0-86015 GCA_003255005.1 Begonia fuchsioides | reverse complement strand
CCAAGAGGAATTTCAAACTATAGTGATCGGTGCGTACAACAAACTTTCGTCCCCATAAATAAGGTCGCCAATGTCTGATAGCCTGAGCAAGGCCGATAAGCTCGCGCTCATATGCAGCTAAAGACCCATGTCGAGCTGCAAGAGGTCGGCTAAAATAAGCGATATGATGACCCTCCTGGTGAAGTACTGCACCAATACCGGATCCGGACGCATCACATTCGACAATGAAATCCGACGTGAAATCCGGCATACGTAAAACAGGCGCGGTAGATAGAGAGGCCTTGAGAGCCGAGAACGCTGTCTGCGCTTCCTCCGTCCAAATAAAATTTCCGCGACGTAATAAAGCAGTCAAAGGGGTAGCAATAATACCGAAATCACGGATAAACTTCCGGTAGTACCCTGCAAGGCCGAGGAATCCGCGGAGTGCAGTGACCGACGTCGGAATGGGCCAAGAAGAGACACTCTTAATCTTGTCGGAATCAACCGAGACACCGGTAGCTGAGACCACATGTCCCAAATACGTAACCTGGGAAACGGCGAATGTACACTTGGACTGTTTCAGAACCAAACTATGCTGGCGCAAAAGGCCCAAGGCAATGCGGAGGTGCTGTAAATGAGCCTCGACCGTGGGGCTATATACCAAAATATCATCAAAGAAAACCAGTATAAAATGACGTAGGTGGGCCGCGAACACCGTATTCATAAGTGCCTGGAACGTCGAAGGAGCATTGGCGAGCCCAAACGGCATAACTAAGAACTCAAAATGGCCGTGATGAGTGCGAAAAGCCGTTTTCTCAATGTCGGCCGAATCCATTCGAATCTGATGATAGCCAGAACGAAGGTCCAGCTTAGAGAAGATTGTCGCCCCATGGAGCTCGTCGAGAAGCTCATCCACCACTGGAATAGGAAATTTATCCTTAATAGTCCGGCCGTTGAGTTCCCGATAATCAACACAAAAACGCCAGGATTGGTCCTGCTTTCGAACTAAGAGAACGGGTGACGAATAAAGGGAACGGCTGATGCGAATAAGACCCTGACTGAGCATAAGGGCACACTGGCGTTCAATCTCATCTTTCTGAAGGTGAGCATAACGATAAGGTCTAACAACAACCGGGTCGGATCCCTGAGTAAGACAAATACGATGATCACAAGGGCGAATGGGAGGCAAACCCACCGACTCACGAAAAAGATCCCCAAATTCCTGCAAGAGAGGAGAAAGACCGTTGAGTGCACTGGTGGTCTCAATTGACTGTAGCTGTGGAATCGACCGTGATGATAAAGCTGAGAGAATCTCCGAGCGATCATGGCGAGTGAACTGAATAGTAAGGGTATCAAAATCCCACATAACAGGGCCCAAGGTGCGCAACCATTGGACGCCTAATACGGCATCAAGAGATGGCAGAGGAATCACAAAGAAGTCTGCTGTGAAGGATATCCCGGAAATAGTAAAAGTGACATTATTACAAGCGCTCAAACAGTGCACGCGTTCGCCATTCGCCACTGAAACTGATAGACTAGCCTCTGTTTCCGGGGTGAGCCCTAATCGTGATGCAGCACAGACGCTGAGAAAATTGTGAGTGCTGCCTGTGTCAGCCAGGCAACGGAGTATCTGGGAGGCAACGGAGGCTGCAAAAGTCAGGGTAGAGGCTTCAGTAGATCCGGATATTGCGTTTAACGAAATAGTTGGCTCCAAGCACTCGTCCGGTACCGGTTCCTCTTCCAAATCACTGCCTGCCTCAATATCTTCCTCGCAATATATAAGGAACAAGCTTTTGCATGTGTGTCCTTTCGAGAAAAGCTCATCACAGTTAAAACACAGGCCTCGGGCCCTTCGATCTGCCATATCTGCGCGGGATAAACGTCGAAACGTGTGTGGTACTGTAGGTGGGGGCCCATTCGTTCGGATTGGGGACTTGACCAAGGTCAGCTGTACTGACGGTATGACAGTGTATGTTGGGCTACGCAAGAAATGCCGGGAAGAGGCCAAGCTCGGAGAGGCTGATAAGGCGGTGGATCGACGCTCATAGGCGCGTGCTAATGCCATGGCCCTCTCTAAGGTCGGTGGAGTCTGTAACTCGACCTCGACACGTAACGAGTCAATAAGCCCGGCAGTAAAGAGCCCTATTGATTGGTCTGGTGTGACTGACAAGGCTCTCGTGACTAGGCTTTGGAACTGCCTCTGATACTGGGGCACCGTTCCTGTCTGCTTTAAATCAACTAGTTCGCCCATAATATTCTGACTAGCATGTTCACCAAAACGTTCCCTGCACGATGCTCGGAAATGCGCCCAAGACAAATCAGGCTGGCTGCGCCGAAAACGCTCATGCCAATCATCAGCTTCCGCCTGTAAATGAAATGCCGCCAAACTCACCCATCCGTGTAATGGAATGTTCTGGCTCTGAAAATAACTCTCGCACCGATTAAGCCATCAGTCAGGATCAGACGTACCATCATATACAAGAAACTCCAAACGGGCTCGTATAATCGGTCGCTGAACATCCCCGGGATACGAGATATAAGGTCCGGCTGCCTCCGAGTCCAATAATGGTTGATCGTATCTCAGTGCCGGAATGGACTGATTCGGAGGCTGTGGCTGGCTGCCCGGAAAAATATCGTGACACCCCGATGTAAAACCACCAAAAACCGGTGGGGGAACCTCGCCTCGCGACCAAGGAATTCCGGAACGCGAACTCGTATCTAATTCCGGTGCCCATGCTGTGGGAAATAAACCCACTGTTGGAGGTGGGTTGGCTGCGCAGGATGGCGTCGGCCATTTAACAGCTGTGAAAGCTGCTGCCGGCGGCGTTAAAGAAACCGGCGGAGCAGAAACCGGGCACAGGGGTGCGGTGATCGTCGGCTCTCCGTGAGACGTCGACCAGTAGACAGACGCGGGCGGTGCTGTTGGCGGGGGAACGACGGCTGGAAACATTGCCGGCTGCGACAGGAAAACCGGGCGCGCGGGCGGGAACAGAGGCGCGGTGGTCGTCAACTCCGGCAGAACGGCGCGCGGCCTATGGCCGGCCGCAGAGGGGCCGGACTCNCCCTTTAAATAAACTCCATGACCTAATTAATATGAAAAGACTAAACTGACCCACAAACTTAATTAAAATAACAACTAATAATTAGTAATTAAATAATTAGACCCGTCGGGAATAATGTTTCCCTAAGAAGGAATCCTGAGGATTTGGATTCGTAACAATTAGAACTGACATTTCCTTGATAAATTTAAAGTTTGAATCATCCTCCATGGTTTTTATGTACAATTATTTTTGTTTGTTTTCATTTGTGTGTGGAATCGGTGGTCTCCATGTGAATCTTCAATGAGATAAGAGTCTGTTGATGTTTTATGTGATTGAATTGACATTTTTAATCTATACTCATCAAAATAAATGTTATATTTGTCTCAGCTTTCTGTCTCTAATTCCAACCCTGATATTGTCATGGTTGGTTTTCGTCTGCACGTTGGCAATACATCAGCAAATCATATACCTTCTGAAATTACAATTTTTCAGAGAGTAATTAAATTAGATGATGGTATGCGATCTTGGTATGATATTCCATTTACAGTTGCTGAATCACTTGTTGCGGATGAAGAATTTACCATCTCTGTGGGCCCAACATATAATGGTTCAGCACTTCCTAGAATTGACTCGCTTGAAATATATGGTCGAGTCAAAGATGAATTTGGTTGGAAAGAGAAAATGGATGCTGTGTTGGATATGGAAGCGCCTGCACTAGGCAGCGACTCCTTGCTTGCTAGATCTGAAAAAAAACAACGAACTATTCAGTCTGCTCCCATTCAACAGCAAGTTCTAGCTGATGGTCTTAAGGTTTTATCTCAGTATTATTCCTTCTGTAGCTCACAAGGATGTGCTATGTTTGAAGAGACTAAACAGGATCTAGGCGAACGCAAATGCAAGCAATTGTTGGAGGTGATATTTGAAAGTGATCGAGAACCCTTGTTGCAGGCAGCTGCATGTAGTGTTTTGCAAGCTGTGTTCCCCAAAAAGGATACTTATTACCAAGTAATTTTGTAATGTTAAGTCATTTTCTATATTGTTAGATTCTCACTGAATCACGTAGTTTCATATACTTCACTTACATTTTTCATTATAATTTTCAAAACATCATTGATTAGGTTAAGGACTCCATGCGACTTCTTGGGGTCGTGAAATCAACCAATGCCCTTTCACTAAGGCTTGGAGGTGGTACTGGAGGAGGGTGGATTATTGAAGAATTCATGGCACAGATGCATGCTGTATCAAAAATCGCTTTGCATCGTAGAATTAATTTGGCTACGTTTCTTGAAATGAATGGTACAATTCCTTCAACCACATCTATGTATTTTTACTTTTCTGTTGTTTCATATTTATATTCTTCTTGTTATTATTGACTATCAAAGTCTACAGTTTTATTTTTATTTTTAGTTCTCAATGTGGGTGGATGGTATTCCCTTTTTCTAGTATTTCGAGTTGGTGTTGATATCCTTAATGATTGAAGTTGATGCAATCTTTATCGTGATATTTGAAGAGTGGACAAAAATAATCAATTCAGTGTTCTTATTCTGAACGAGAGATGAATTTTCCTCTCTGAAAAATAACAATCATTATTTAGCACGTGTAAGGCAATAAATAGTAGTACAAGCAGAGGATAAGTATTTTTCCTGTAAAGAGGTCAAGTCACAACAAAACTTTCATGTTGAATAGAGTATATGGAGACAGAATAGTATATAAAATATTTGGTATCATCCTCATAGCCTTCCTCAACATGAGTTTTTTTTTTTTCTGGTTACGAACTGTTTCTCGTATTTGGCATTCTTGAAAAGTCTTTTCATTGTATTCTTATATGAAGAACTCAAAATTTTAGTTACAAGGGCACATTACCTCTTAATAAAAGCTTCTAGTTTCACTCTCGTGGAGAATAAATTCTAAAAGGATGAAAACGGGATTGGGAAGAACCTTCATACTATTTAATTATCAAACAAGAAAGAATTTATTTTTATCAAAAGCTGTTTGCCTAGTTTCATCCTTGAATTCTTACTGATGACTATTTTTATTTGATTTTTTACAATTCTCTCCTTGGCTATAGCTAAAAAATACAATGGAACAAAAGATCAATGAGCGTGATGAATGTTACTTCTAATAAATTGATTGGTGGATGCCATTCATTCTCTGCTTGAGTAGGAAGCACAACATATGACTAATTGTTGTTGGTTTACTTTTGATTTCTATACCCATAAAGCAGGCTCTCAAGTGATTGATGGGCTTATGCAAGTTCTATGGGGAATCTTGGACCATGATCAGCCTGATGCACAGACTTTGAACAATCTTGTTATTTCCTCCGTGGAGCTCATATATTGTTATGCTGAATGCCTGGCTTTGCATAGAACAGACACCGAAAGCCATTCTGTTGCCCCTGCTGTTGCATTTTTCAAAAAGCTTTTATTTTCCCACAGCACAGCTGTTCAGTCGTCTACCAGGTACTTGCAATCTTCTTTAATTTTTCATTTAAAATTTTGTTTATGGCCACACACTTGTGACCTTGCACTTTCCTCCTTTTTTAGCTTGGCAATATCTTCAAGGTTGCTTCAGGTTCCTTTTCCAAAGCAAACCATGTTAGCCACGGATGATGCCACTGAAAATGTTTTATCTACTCCTGCACCGGCTACCACTACAAATCCCCAGGTCATGATCGAAGAAGATTCTGTTACTTCCTCTGTTCAATATTGCTGTGATGGCTGCTCCACTGTTCCTATACTCGGGCAAAGATGGCACTGTACTGTTTGTCCTGATTTTGATTTATGTGAGGCATGCTATGAGGTAGTAGATGTAGATAGGCTTCCTCTGCCACACTCTAGAGATCACCTCATGACTGCAATACCCATTGAAATGGAAACAATTGGAGCAGATGGAAATGTATATCACTTTTCAACAGAAGACGCAAATGATTCAAGCTTATTACCTGCCATAGCAGATGTTAGTACGCTGAACTCCACTTCACCGATTCACGTACTGGAGCCCAGTTATCCTGGGGAATTTTCTGCAACATTAAATGACCCTATTTCAATATCAGCATCAAAAAGGAAAGTGAACTCCTTAATTCTCTCTGAGCTTATTCAACAGTTGCAAGGATGGATGAATACGTCTGGTGTTCAAGCTATTCCTGTCATGCAGCTTTTCTATAGATTGTCTTCTGCTGTGGGTGGACCTTTTATTGGTATCTCCAAGTCTGGAAATTTGGATTTAGAAAAATTAATTCAGTGGTTTTTGGATGAGATTAATTTGGAAAAACCTTTTGTGACCAAAACCCGCTCGTCTTTTGGTGAAGTTGCTATACTTGTATTCATGTTTTTCACTTTGATGCTACGCAACTGGCACCAGCCTGGAAATGAAAGTTCTGCTCCAAAACCGAGTGGAAGTACAGACACACATGGCAAGAGTTCAATCCAGTTGTTTCCATCCCCTGCAGGGGTCACGCCGACTTCTGAGGATTGTATAGAAAAGAATGACTTTGCTGCTCAGTTGCTTCGGGCATGTAGCTCTCTTAGGCAACGAAGTTTTGTCAATTATTTGATGGATATACTTCAGCAACTAGTGCATATATTCAAGTCGCCTACTAATAGTAATAGTGACATTGCACATGGATTGAATCCCGTCTCTGGATGCGGAGCGCTGTTAACAGTCCGAAGGGACCTACCGGCAGGGAATTTCTCTCCCTTCTTTTCCGATTCATATGCAAAAGCTCACAGGACAGACATTTTTGTTGATTACCATCGGCTATTGTTGGAGAATACTTTTAGACTTGTATACACATTGGTAAGACCAGAAAAACAAGACAAGAGTGCAGAGAAGGAAAGGTTTAGTAAGATTTCTGGCAAGGATTTGAAGTTAGAGGGCTATCAGGATGTTCTCTGCAGTTACATTAACAATCCGCATACAAGCTTTGTGAGAAGATATGCAAGAAGGCTTTTCCTTCACCTTTGTGGAAGCAAGTCTCACTATTACAGTGTTCGAGATTCTTGGCAGTTCTCAACTGAAATGAAAAAGCTCTTCAAATATGTAAACAAAGCTGGTGGTTTTCAAAATCCTATGTCATATGAAAGAACAGCAAAGATTGTGAAGTGCCTGTCTACCATGGCTGAAGTTGCTGCTGCAAGGCCACGGAACTGGCAGAAATACTGCTCAAGGCATGGAGATGTTCTTCCTTTCATGCTGAGAGGAATATTTTACTTTGGGGAAGAGTCTGTTATTCAGACTCTAAAACTTCTAAATTTAGCTTTCTATTCTGGAAAAGACATTTTCCACCCTGTGCAAAAAGTTGAAGAACGTGACACTGGGATAAATCAAAACAAACCAAGTACACAGTCATTTGACTCAAAAAAGAAGCGAAAGGGTGATGAAGTAGCTGAATCTACTTCAGAGAAGTCCTATTTAGATATGGAGGCAGTTGTGGATGTCTTCATGGACAAGGATTGTGATATGTTGCGCCAATTTGTTGATTGCTTTCTACTGGAATGGAATTCGAGCTCTGTGAGAGTGGAGGCTAAAGGGGTTCTCTATGGTTTATGGCATCATGGTAAGCAATTTTACAAGGAAACTCTGCTGACATCTCTTTTACAGAAAGTGAAGAATCTCCCCATGTATGGACAGAACATTGTTGAGTATACTGAGCTCCTCACATGTTTGCTAGGGAGATTACCTGATGCCAACTCGAAACAGCAAAACTCTGAACTTGTTAACAGATGTTTAACCCCTGATATCATTAAGTGCATCTTTGACACACTTCATTCCCAGAATGAGCTTCTAGCCAATCATCCAAATTCACGTTTATACAATACTCTAAGTGGTCTAGTTGAGTTTGAAGGCTACTATCTGGAGAGTGAACCATGTGTTGCTTGCAGCTCTCCTGAAGTGCCATATGGCAGGACGAAGCTAGAAAGCCTGAAATCTGAAACTAAATTCACTGACAACAGAATTATTGTGAAATGTACAGGGAGTTACACCATTCAATCTGTTTCAATGAATGTTCATGATGCTCGAAAGACTAAAGCTGTGAAGGTTTTAAATTTGTACTACAATAATCGTCCTGTATCTGACCTATCAGAGTTGAAAAACAATTGGTCTTTATGGAAGCGCGCCAAAAGTTGTCATCTTGCTTTTAATCAGACTGAGTTAAAAGTGGAGTTTCCAATTCCAGTTACTGCTTGCAACTTTATGATTGAACTGGATTCATTCTATGAAAATCTTCAGGCTTTATCTCTTGAGCCATTGCAATGCCCTCGCTGCAGTCGACCTGTTACTGATAAGCATGGCATATGCAGCAATTGCCATGAAAATGCATATCAATGCAGACAATGTCGAAATATCAATTATGAAAATTTAGACTCGTTTCTATGCAATGAGTGTGGATACAGCAAATATGGGCGATTTGAATTTAATTTCATGGCAAAACCTAGTTTTACGTTTGATAACATGGAGGATGATGAAGATATGAAGAGAGGTTTGGCAGCAATAGAGTCTGAATCAGAAAATGCTCATCGCCGATACCAGCAACTCTTAGGCTTCAAAAAGCCCCTGCTCAAGATTGTTTCAAGCATTGGTGAAAATGAGATGGATTCACAGCAGAAAGACTCTGTGCAGCAAATGATGGTCTCCTTGCCTGGACCTTCATTTAAAATAAACCGGAAAATTGCTCTTCTTGGCGTGTTGTATGGTGAGAAGTGCAAGGCTGCTTTTGATTCTGTCAGCAAAAGTGTTCAGACATTGCAAGGTCTACGTAGAGTATTAATGACTTATCTGCACCAGAAACATTCTGATGGAGTTACTGCTACAAGATTTGTAATTTCTAGATCACCTAGTAACTGTTACGGTTGTGCAATGACATTTGTGACTCAGTGTCTTGAGATATTACAGGTGCTATCTTCGCTTCCACATTCTAAAACACAACTGGTTGCAATGGGAATATTATCTGAATTGTTTGAGAATAACATTCACCAAGGACCTAAAACAGCTCGTATCCAAGCTAGATCAGTACTTTGTGCCTTTTCTGATGGCAATGCAAATGCAGTGACCGAGTTGAACAATCTAATCCAGAAGAAGGTTACATATTGCCTTGAGCATCATCGATCCATGGACATTTCAGTAGCTACTCGCGAGGAGTTATTAGTACTTTCAGAAGTCTGTTCGCTAGCTGACGAATTTTGGGAATCTCGATTACGAATTGTATTTCAACTTCTATTTTCTTCCATTCGATTGGGTGCCAAGCATCCTGCAATTTCTGAGCATGTTATTTTTCCTTGCTTGAGGATTATATCACTGGCTTGTACTCCACCAAAGCCTGATGTGGTACACAAGGAGCATGGTGCTGGAAAATCTGCTCCAAACCCACAAAAGAAGGATGGAAATGATTCTAATGCTGCTGGATCTTTTAATGGAATGGCAAGTGGGAGCAAGGTTGTCCAAGAATCGCAAGAGAAGAATTGGGATGCTTCTCACAAAACTCGAGATATTCAACTTCTGAGTTATTCAGAGTGGGAAAAGGGCGCATCATATATTGATTTCGTTAGGAGGCAATATAAAATGTCTCAAATTTTCAAAAGTTCAGGTCAGAGGTCTAGGGCACAGAGACATGATTATTTAGTTCTGAAATATGCACTTAGGTGGAAGAGGCGTCTTTCTAAGACTATCAGGGGAGATTTTTCAGCATTTGAGCTTGGGTCTTGGGTTACGGAACTTGTGCTAAGTGCTTGTTCCCAATCTATAAGGTCTGAGATGTGTATGCTGATAAGTTTATTATGCAACCAAAGTACATCAAAACAATATCGATTGTTGAACTTACTTGTGTCTTTGTTGCCGGCTACCCTTGCTGCTGGGGAGAGTGCCGCTGAATATTTTGAATTGCTCTTCAAGATGGTAGATTCAGAGGATGCTCGTTTGTTCTTGACTGTTAAGGGATATTTGCATACAATTTGTAGATTGATAACCAAAGAAGTGGGTAATGTTGAATCTTTGGAAAGAAGCCTTCATATTGACATTTCCCAGGGCTTTATTCTTCACAAGCTTATAGAGCTCATTGGGAAATTCCTAGAGGTTCCTAATATTAGATCCAGGTAACCAGCTATCTTACGTGCAATCTCATTCTCTCCGTCGGCTCATTATGTAATAGTGTCATTTGTTCTTGACTTGCAGATTCATGCGAGACAACTTGCTTTCTGAAATTCTCGAGGCTCTCATTGTCATTTGTGGCCTAATAGTTCAGAAGACGAAGCTGATAAGTGATTGCAATCAGCTTCTAAAAGATCTTTTGGACAGCCTGTTACTCGAGAGCAGTGAGAATAAGCGTCAGTTTATTCGAGCCTGTATATGTGGTTTGCAAATCCACGGAGACGAAAGAAAGGGCCGGACATCACTGGTATGTTCTCTTTTAGTTGCCTATTTCACATAGCATTTGAGTCGTTATGCTCTCAACATATGCTTCGTGCAACCATTTTGAGTTTTTGAAGTATTGACAGAACTTCTTGGATCCATCTATGTTAACAATTTTGAACCATGAACTCAGCTCTTTTACATTAGTTTTTTCTTGCATGGACTCAATTTTTTCCCCTTTTTTATTTGTCAAATGTTGGATATGGATAAAGAGATGTCACCCTGCTTATTTGGTAACTTTCTACTTTGTGTACAGTTTATCCTTGAGCAGCTGTGCAATCTCATTTGTCCATCCAAACCAGATCCTGTATATCTTTTGATTCTCAATAAGGCCCACACGCAAGAAGAATTTATAAGGGGTTCGATGACCAAGAATCCTTATTCAAGTACTGAGATCGGTCCCCTAATGCGTGATATTAAGAATAAAATTTGCCATCAATTAGATCTACTCGGCTTTGTTGATGATGATTATGGCATGGAGTTGCTAGTAGCTGGGAATATCATCTCTTTAGATTTGAGCATTTCTCTAGTATATGAGCAAGTCTGGAAAAAGTCAAGTCAGTCCTCTGTGGCAGCCAATAACACATTATTATCGTCAAACTCAGTCACTTCCAACAGAGATTCTCTGCCTATGACAGTTACTTACAGACTTCAGGTTTGTTAGATCTGGAAATAAAATTGTCAGTTAGGATTCATTATCTTAGTCAGATGAAAAATTTAACCAGTTTCAACCCATAGTCATGCTCTACATAGATCTTTTATGAATGTTTGGGTTATTACCAAATAATATGAAACATTCATGAACATTTTTCTTGCGCAGCTGGACTCTTAGTTGTTAATTTATGTTCTAATGTGTAACTATAGCATGCATGAATGGACAACCATTTAAGGTGAGTATTTTTTGGACAAATGCAGGGATTGGATGGTGAAGCTACTGAGCCAATGATTAAGGAATTGGAGGAAGATAGAGAGGAATCACAAGATCCTGAGGTTGAATTTGCTATAGCCGGAGCAGTTCGTGAATATGGAGGGCTGCAAATTTTACTCTGCATGATCCAGGTTCGTAGCCACCGTGAAAAATATTTCTTAGATTTAAGGAATATTACTTTGCTAAAATCCATAATCATTCAACTTTTTTTTGCTGTACTGTTAATTAGATAATTAGTCCCGTTAATAATTTGTTAAGCTTCTAAATGTAACAGTTGGAAATTAGTTAATAGTATATATATCTGATGTTGCAACTTAAAATTTTCATTTCCAGTATATTATTTCTTCTAGAACTTTTTTTTTGGATAAGTTAATTATATTAAAACAAAAGAGAAATTTACATCGATATCCACTCTAGCCAAAATCCGATTGGAGGAAGCTATATGTCAGCGACTCATCCATTATCGGGACGAGGCCAGAACAGAGAGATTGTACAAATGGAGCACGGAAGCCACAAGACGGCGCCTCGTTACATCACATGCACGAATATAGACAACAACAAAACTAATATTGAATTACAACTCAATTCCAGAAAAAAGAAACCTAAGTAGGAAAAATTACCTTACACTTGCCAAATAGCTAAGAGATTTAGTTTAATGGATAAAACACGCAAGAAACACATACCTGGACCAAAGAGTTGTATCTTCAAGGTGATTCGATCCTGGTTGCAAGGCATGAATAATGCGAGTAAAGAAGCTTGGTGACATGCAGCACTATCCTTTTTACTACCAAGTCTGGGTGCTCAAATTTTCTTTCAAAAATGCGTATGTTGCGTGCATACCAAAGATGGTAGACCGAAGAAGAGATGATGATTCTCAGAGTCAGGGCCTTCTTGGAGTTTTTCTTTTTTGCTTCTTTGATTGACCATTTGAATACACTGGCTATGGTAGAGATGTGTCGGGAGAAACTGAACTTTGATTTTATAGTGGACCACACGCTATAGGCAAATGGGCACTGAAAGAAGAGATGCACAGTTGTCTCCAAATGATTTGCACAAAAGGGACAAGAGGTTTCAATGCCCAAAAAGCTGAGTCTCGCTTTGGTATTGAGACTGTCAAGGGCTGCTAGCCAAAGTAAGAAGGCATGTTTGAGAGTTGGGCCGATTTTTCAGATAATCTTGTACCATGGTTTCTTTGGAGCCGAAGGCTTGAAAAAATCATATACCTCCGAAAGGCCTTTGGTTTTTGAGTTTAATCTACAGGCCTTTAGCTTGTTGATGACGCTTTCTTTTGATCCTGATCTTTCTTCTATGATGTCTCGAATTTGCTGGAGCTTTTTCATGAGATGAGAGCTCGTTGACCCACTTTCCAGCTCCAGAAGTCTTCGTGTTTGATGATGTAGTGCTGAATCAATGGTACCAGAGAGTGTCTTTTTTGCCTTGTATATTCCAAAGAGTTTTGGATAAAAAAGCTGAGTTCCATGATTCAAGATTACGAAAACCCAAGCTTTCTTCCTCTTTGAGGAGACAAAGGGTTGACCAAGCAACATTAGCCATAGATTTCCCCATAAAAAAATCTGGAGATCTGGGTGATCTTGAGGCGGACCGATGCTGAAAGATTGAAGACAGATATCCAGTAACATTCGACGCCTTGGAGGACCGACATGATTAACTCTGCTTTGCCAGCAAAGGATAATGTGACAGCACTCCATCTATCGACATAGCTTTTGAGTTTATCAATGGGATTGTCATAGCTATTTGAATTTAGCCTCTTTGCCGCAAGAGGGATATCGAAATGGTAGTTTTCCCATTTTGAGTCCGGTGCTACGAAGGATGTGCTGGAGATCCTGGTCTTTGATTCTTGTCGAGAAAAAAATTGATTTCCGCAGGTTCATATGTAGGCCTGAAGCTTTGGTAAAATCTTCGAGGCAAGAGATGATGAAACTTATGGATACTTGGTCTCCTCTTGAGAGTAGGAGGAGATCGTCTTCGAAAGCCAGGTGTGTGATTTTTAGTTGATCGCACAACGGGTGAAAGTTGAAACTTGAATTTGGGAGTCGATATTGGATAATCCGAGATAAGTACTCGAGACATATGACGAAAAGATAAGGTGAGAGGAGATCCCTTTGTCTGAGGCCCTTCGCACCACAAAAAAAACCATTTAGTCTACCATTTATAGATATCAAATATGTTGCACTGGTGATGCACTCCATAACCCATGGAACAAAAAGCGTTGGGAAACCGAGAGTTGGAAGCATGTCTTGGAGGAAAGACCAGCATACTGAATCAAAAGTTTTCCAAAAATCAACTTTAATCTTAGAAGTTCTTGCGTAAGATGGATGTTCTCCGTGATTATTCTACCTTTAATAAAGGCGGCTTGAGCAGGGTCAATGATTGAGTCAAGGGCCACAAATAGTTTGTTAGCAATGATCTCTGTTATAACTTTATAGAAGACGTTGCAGCACGAGATAGGCCGAAAATCTTTAGGCTCCTGAGCATGATTGTTCTTTGGAATAAGAGCAATAAGAACATGGTTCCATTGTTTCAATAGCCGACTAGAGGAGAAAAATTCGTTCACCGTGTTAACAAACAAGGGGCCTAGGATATGCCATGTAGACTTAAAAAACTTGGAGGAGAATCCATCTGGGCCCCCGGGGCTTTATCGTTGCCAATACTATGAAGTGCCGATAGATTTCCTCTTGGGAGATGTCCTCGATAAATTTTGCACTAAGCGTCGAACTGATTTGTGAACTAGCCCGAACGAGATTTTTTTCTATAGGGGCGGAATTGGAATTTCTTCCCAACATATTCTTGAAGTAGACAAGCAATTCATCCGAGACCTGGGCAAGAGAAGAAGTATGGGTACCATCTGCTTTAATAAAAGAAGCAATAAAATTGCACTTTTCATTTCTTCTGACAAACGAGTCAAAAAATTTTGTTGGTTTGTCACTTTTCAAGAGAAACTTGCATTTCGCTTTCTGTTGATAGAACAACTTTTCAACTTTGGTAAGTAGGGTCATCTTGTTTCTCAGGGTGTGAAGGTTTAAGGGCAAATCAATCCCAGAGGGGGGCTGAAAAAGCAGCAACGTTGGGCTTCATGAAGGTCTTCCTTTGCTTTGATTGAGATGTGAGAGAATTCTCTTTCATTGAAGCTCTTGAGATCAATCTTTAGTTTTATAAGCTTCGATCTTAGGATGAATTGCTGAGTGCCATAACTCGAAGAATTCCAATTGGAGCTCGTAATAGCTAGAAATTGATCGTGTTCTGTCTACATATTATAGAATTTCCAAGGAATTTTGCCAGGGATGATAGAGTTGGATATTGTTACAATACATGAGGTATGGTCAGATAGGCTCGGAGGTAGGAATCGAGCCTCAGCGTGTGGACAATTTTGCATCGAGTTATTATTCACAAGGGCTCTATCAAGCTTGGCCAAACTGTCCCATTAGACCAAGTGTAAAAACATCCAGATGAGGGTAGTGAAGTCCCAAATTTGAGCAACAGGCTTGAAAATCCTTCATTTCTCGGTTGGTTACTCTTACTAGTTACTTCACTTTTACGGTCCTCAAGTGAGAGAACAACATTAAAATCTCCCAGAAGAAGCCATGATTTAGGGGAAGATAAAATGGCGATACGGCCATTTGGGTGAAGATAAAAATTAGTCACAAATTTCCATCCTAGAGTCTTTTGTTCACAAATGAAAAGATGGTTTCGGGAGACGACTTGGATTCAAGTATGTCGAGCACATCAATTCTATGGTTTTTGATCAAATGAAATACTTCATCTTGCTTAAGGGGCGAATTAAAACCCCTAATATTCCAGGTTGATATTATCATATGGCTTGTCGGGGTGGAGGGGGGTCTCGGCTAGATTCACCCTCATTTAATTTCTTTTGAGTTTTCAGGACTTCTCGGGTAGTGCTTTCCTTCAACTTATGATGCTTACTTCTGGTAGTTAAAGGACCGATAGTCTCTGGTCGGCAGTCGAGCAGTTTTTTGTCAATAATTGATTGCGGCTGGTTCAGGGTGTCTCGGGCACTCATATCTTTTTGTTTTTGTTTTGACTGTCTTACCCGAGTAAAAACTTTGAAAGGATTTTCAGGTTCAGTAGGAGAAACTGGAGGGGTCGATGTTGAACTTTCGGCAACCACTGTGTCTTGTGAGCGTAAATCTATAGAAGCCAGAAAGTTTGATGGAGTAGCTGATGGGATTTCTCCAGAAACCGAAGAGGGTGGGGAGGGGTTGACTGGTATTGGCGGGGCTTGGATGTCTTCCTTTGATGTTGCAACATGATTAGGATCGTAAGTTTCTCTTTTTTTGTAGACCGCTTTGGGGGAGGGTGGTTTTGGGCTGTAACACGGTATTTGCATTCTGTTGTTTTGTGGCCAATAGTGGAGCAATCAGTGCAATACTCCGGTTCGGTCTCGAAAATAACTTCTTGGGTGAATTCTCTCTACCTTGAGGGTCCATGAGGTATACTTCCCTAACTAGCTCTTTCGAAGCATCCACTTCAGCCAAAATCCGTGCATATCCGATACGGCCTAAGGACTTGGTGAGTAGGTCAGTCATGATTGGTTTTCCGACTTTGGAGGCGATCATGCTGAGTATCTCGTTACTCCAACATTCAAGAGGGAGATTTGGGAGGGTGATCCAAACTGGCATTGTTTTGATTTCATCATCACCAAAATGGAACCATTCGGGCATCGACTTTAGGAGAAGGGATCGGCCATAAATTGAATACGGACCTTCACTAAGCACCTTTTCTCGATCGAGTTCTGATTGGAATATGAAAGTAATCCATCCGTTTGTATTTGGGATAACTTTGACAGTGGACGCTTTAGAGCTTCTTTCCCGGGGTGACGGGCTGGGAAATAACCAACTAAAGCATATCCGAGCAATGATTTTACATTCAGAATTGCACTTGAAGGTATTTTGATGATATTTCCTTCAACTGGTCAGAAGCTTAGCTGGTGTCCTTTCGACTATTCTTCACCATATCAGCATAGGTGCGAGAGATGGGGTGTTCGGTGGGATCGGTAAATGGTTCAGTTATTTTCTCGAGCAGTTGGTGTGCAGGCTGATGGATTTCAGGAGAGAAAGGGATCGGGGGACCCTGAATGCCCAAATTTTTGCAGCCAATACCTTCCTGCATGCAGAATTTTCCAAGCAGACCAGAATCAATTAAAGGAGAAGGGATAAGGGGCAAACCTGGATTAGCTTTTTCCGATGCTGGTGATGATGCCTGGGCAGACTCAGCAACCGAAGGAGGATGTTTCAGCTTTGATTTTTTCGGCATTTGGGAGGTTGGGGAGCTTCGGCAGCAGAAGACGTAAACAGTTGGCCGGCAACGACCGAGATTTTCAAACGAAGAGGAACAGAAAAAAGCAACGTCCTAAACTGATTTTTTTACTACAGACAAAGCCGGAAAACTTCCGGATAGAGCTGGAAGGCGCTGTATCATCACGTTTCTAGAACTTTTTTTTGATAAAATACTCCGCATATAAAAGCTTATCATTTAGAAGAAAGATAATCATCACGTTTGTCTGATAAAAGACTGAAGCTTTTTTTTTTCTTTTCTGAGTCTATATTTTTAATTTTATGAAGGGAGAAATTTTTATTTTTTATTTTTTGCTTATAGTCTTGTTGTTAACTCTTCCAGATTCTTGGAGACTAAAGTGGAATATCTTGATATATTTTGATAAAAAGAAGTGAGGTTATATTGAGCACGTTATAGTTACTAGGTATAGATACTGAACTGTTTCCGCATCTCATGTTTAAAAACCTCTTCAGTTCACGGGAAGTTATTCCATGTGAATATGTGAAATTTGTGCAAATGTCAAAAATTACCTGGGACATTTGTGACTTACTTCGTAGATTCCGAAGGATATTGTCACTTGCTATGGGCTTCTTTTGTTCAATCTTATAGTATCCTACTGAGAAAATATATTGTGTCAATATCAGATTTATTGTTTTTGTGACCTTTCTAATGGTTAATAAACTTTGATATGTGTCTGATTATTGAGTCTAATGACAGCGACTGCGGGACAATTTCAAGTCAAGTCAAGAGCAGTTGGCTGCCGTTCTTAATCTACTTATGAATTGTTGCAAGATCAGAGAAAATAGACGTGCATTGTTGAGACTTGGAGCTTTAGGAGTTCTTCTTGAAACAGCTAGGCGAGCCTTTTCGGTTGATGCCATGGAGTCAGCTGAGGGAATTCTTTTAATTGTAGAGAGTCTGACTTTGGAAGCTAATGAAAGTGATAACATCAGCATCACACAAAGTGCTCTGACTATTACCAGTGAAGAAACTGGTACTGGTGAACAGGCCAAGAAAATTGTTCTTATGTTCCTGGAAAGATTGTCCCATCCTTCTGGCCCAAAATCTAACAAACAGCAGCGAAACACTGAAATGGTTGCTAGAATCTTACCTTATTTGACATATAGTGAACCTGCAGCCATGGATGCACTTATTCAACACTTTATCCCGTACTTGCACGACTGGGGTGAATTTGATCGGTTGCAGAAACAACATCAAGATAATCCTAAAGATGAGAGTATTGCCCAGCAAGCTGCTAGACAAAAGTTCACTTTGGAAAATTTTGTTAGGGTCTCAGAGTCATTAAAGACGAGCTCTTGCGGTGAGAGGTTGAAAGATATTGTCCTGGAAAAGGATATTACTGGGGTTGCAATCAGACATCTGAGGGATAGTTTTGGAGGTGCTGGGCAGGCAGGCTTTAGATCTACCGTAGAATGGTTATTTGCTTTGAAACTACCATCAGTCCCTCTTATATTGTCTATGGTGAGGGGTTTGTCGATTGGGCATTTGCCCACTCAAAGATGTATTGATGAGGGAGGGATATTACCTCTACTTCATGCTTTGGAAGGAGTCCCTGGTGAAAACGAGATTGGAGCAAGGGCTGAAAACTTGCTAGACACACTCTCCAATAAGGAGGGTAATGGAGATGGCTTCTTGGAAGACAAGGTCCGTGAATTGAGACACGCAACTAGGGATGAAATGCGGCGCCTAGCTTTGAGGAGGAGAGCAGAGTTGCTCCAGGTAATTGTGTTCATTTAATCTTCCTTTGAATGTTATCATATGCGATACCTCTTATTGTAACTACTAATATTTCCTCTTCTAGTTCGGAAATTGACGTTAGATTTGTCTTAGTAAATTAGGGGTTGAGAAAGCATACTGATAATTGACGCCGCATAATTTTGTACTGCTTGTTGACTTGTGCCTTTTGTTTTGACGATTGATATAGGACCTTGGAATGAGACTAGAATTAGCGTCAGATGGTGGTAGAATCAAATTTGCTAAACCTATTATAGAAGGTTTGGAAGATGTGGTTGAGGAAGAAGATGGGTTGGCATGCATGGTATGCCGAGAAGGCTACACATTGAGGCCCACTGACTTGCTGGGTGTTTACTCGTACAGCAAGCGTGTGAACCTTGGCACTAGTTCTTCAGGAAGTAGTCGTGGTGACTATGTTTACACAACTGTTAGTTATTTCAATATCATTCATTTTCAGTGCCATCAGGAGGCCAAAAGAGCAGATGCTGCTCTGAGAAATCCAAAGAAAGAATGGGAAGGGGCAACCCTCAGAAACAACGAATCCCTTTGCAATTCCTTATTTCCTGTGAGAGGTCCATCTGTTCCCCTGCCCCAGTACATCCGCTATGTTGATCAATACTGGGACAACCTCAATGCTCTTGGACGAGCTGATGGTGGCCGACTTCGGTTGTTGACTTATGACATAGTCCTGGTATATAATTTCAACTATTCCCTTTCTTTCCTGCTTTTCGTTTTGTGTTTATGTATGAGTCAGCTGGTTCTCAATATGTTCTTTTTCTGGGAAACATGAGGGTTACATTTATGAAAAAAATATTGTGAAATCAAACAAGAAGAGGCTAAAAAAAACTCAAGTGGCTACTTCTTTCTAATTTGAAAGCAGTAATTGAAAAGTGTCTTTAAAGCTTCGCAACTTAAAGTTTAGTTACCTCAAGAATCTTAATTGAATCCCATAAGAATATACAACCATGTGACATATCATCAAAGCTTCCCTTAACTTCTGTAGAACATATAAACTTGCTATATATGACTTTCCACTTGACTAGACCTGCGATTCATTGTTAGTAGCTATCTTATAGATGGTGTACGGTCAAGGCCTTCCTAAAATGCGTGGTGGAAAAAAAATCAAGAAATTTTGTGACATTTGAAATTTCTCTTCCAAAGATATAGTAAGCGGAAAATGATGATGGTACTCTAATCCTTAATCTTAACCTCCCAACTTTGTAATTTGAGAGGCCTCTGAGAATTATATCTAATTTATGATATGGTTTTTATGGTAAATTTATTCTGATTTTCTCCATTTATTGTGCAGATGCTCGCTCGTTTTGCCACTGGAGCATCTTTTAGTGCAGATTGCAGAGGTGGAGGCAGAGAAAGTAACTCCCGATTTCTTCCTTCCATGATCCAAATGGTTCGTCACATACTCGATCATGGGAGTTCCTCTACTTCTCATACTATGGCCAAGGCTGTTTCAAACTTCTTAACCTTTCCCCCAGATTCTAGACAAGCCACACCAGGAACTCAGCCTTCTGGCCCATCTGACGAAACTGTTCAGTTTATGATGGTGAACTCACTTCTCTCTCAATCATATGAATCTTGGTGTCAAAATCGGCGTGCTTTTCTTCAGCAAGGAATATACAACGCCTTCATGCAGCACACTCATAGTCGCTCAGCGACGCGAACAACGTCGCCCAATTTGATTGCTGTACCAAGAATAGAAACCGTAAGTGGGACAAAAAGCCCAGAATCAGAAACAAGAATCACGGATGACATTTTAACCATTATCCGTCCGACATTGGTTTATACTGGATTGGTTGAGCAGTTACAAAGGTTTTTCAAAGTAAAGAAATCGACCTCTGTGTCCGAAGGAAAATCTTCAGTGTCGGAAGGGGAAGACGACAAGAATAGAAAGTTGGAAGGATGGGAGGTGGTGATGAAAGAGCGACTCTTAAATCTCCGTGAAATGGTTGGATTGTCGAAAGAACTGTTATCGTGGATGGAGAGCATGAATTCGGCTGAAAATCTTTTGGAAGCATTTGACGAGATGGGCATGCTGGCCGACGTGTTATCTGGCGGAATCACCAAGTGTGAAGACTTCGTGCAAGCTTCAATCAACTCGGGAAAGAGCTAAGGGAAAGAACACCAAACGAGGTATTTATTTTTATCCGTATTTTCCAAGCATTGCTGAGATTTCCCCTCCTTGAATTTTAAAATCTTGATTTGCTGAAGCAAAATATGGGATCTCTTGCATTGAAATATTGAGAAAGGTATACAAAATCTCTGCCTGTGATTCGTTCCCAATTCCTATCCCTATTAAAGCAATTGGCAATTGACAATTTGCAATTTGCAATTAGACCCCCTATAAGTAATCAAACTAACTGCTCTTGAAAGCCAAAATTTAGGAATGATAAATCTAGCATCAAATTCTCTCCATACAAACAATCCCGACACCATCGAATTCTCAAAGAACAACAATCTGATGGTGAACCATCCCATTAAAGAGGCCAAAGAAACTTTGAAGAGCCCGTGTGTCGCTCGGTAAGAGTTGATCATCCATGAGGTTCTCCTTTATCCGAGAATTCTTTAACAGAAATGTTAGTAATCCAACTCAAAATCGTCACATAATTGTATAAAAAGGTACTTAGATTATGATCCAGCAAGAGTCCTTGACAATAATTTTACTACTTTTAAACTAATTTACGTACTATTAGTTAAAGAAAAGATAGCAAAAAAGCAAGTGTGAAACACAGAAGACCTTTCAATGCACCGTGTATAAGGGTTTGCCAGACTCCCATTACTCATGAATTCATGAACTAACATGTGTTAGCCTTTATCTATGCAGTATCCCTGTATGATTACTAAATTGGCTTGATCAACCATTATTTAGACACTGAAATCATCTTGCAGGGAGGTTAACTGTCATCAAACAAAGAAAAAGACTATTAAATTTTGAACAATATGAAAAACCTCTGGAAATGACCCCAGGTAAGATTGCACTAGATCATTCATACGATCTCCTTCTGAAGATTTATCTTTAGATCGGGTAACAATTCGAAAGAGAGAAGAAAAAGAGATAAAAATTAAAAATAAGATTTTCCCACAAATTATATCTTTTTTCATAGGGTTACAACATCTTAAATAAACTTAATTTAAATAGATCAATATTAAATAAAAAAATTAACATATTACGAAATTAACATATTAAATAAAATAAATTTTACGTATCAATGAGTTAAAAAAATCAGTTTATGTTCATTAAATTGAAAAAATTACATATGCTGATTCCAAAAGCGGACAGAGTGAATCCCGCAAGTGGCGATCGAATCCGTCGATGGAAAAGCTGAAAAGGGGGGAAATCCTCGGAATAAAGAAGGCGTTAGGTAAAGTGGGAAGCGCAAAGAAAGATGTCTCGGCTGGTCGTATTTTAAACCGTGGAATTTCCTTCTTATTTTTCTAATTTAATAAATCTTCCCATTTTTAAAATTTTGGCTGATAAAATTATTTTTTATTTATAATTTTTTTCACTAAATATCTTTTGCATGTTGAGATTAAAAAATAATTAAATGTCGTGATAAATTATCAATAATTTAAAAAAGAAAAAACACTGCTTGATTGAATAATTCAATTTCAAGTTTGGTTTTTTCATTCAATTTCGGTTAGCCACTTTAATGACGCGTATTCTATTTAGACCGAGCCAAAAAACTTGCTATACATTGAGATGGTCTTAAAATTCAAAGAAATAATATAACGAGATCAATTCATGCTACTTTGCTAACTACAAACGTGCTTAGGAAAAAAGAATCGATTGCAATTTTCTTACCGTCTTCTTTTGGGTAACTACAATCTGCACAGGATTCCGGCAAACGACAGATCGATGATTTAACTTAACCCGACAACACTTACACTGCATGCCTCTTTTAACTCCATAAATCATATTTTTTTGTANAAATCATATTTTTTTTGTATAGCCTTGAACTTTTTTGCTAGTCAGCCGTGTAAGAGCCATAATCAAAACATACCCCTGGATCATGTTCGATCGAATCTTCACTGAACGATGTAAGATTCCTCGGACTTTTAACGATCCAGCATAAAACCCAGAAAAGAAAACCAAGTTGAACAATTGATTCTCTCGAAGTGAGATGAAATCCTGAAAATGGTATACTTTTTGGGTCGAATTTTCCAAATTTAAAAAAAATGCACATCAAAAATATTTATTTATTATTATTGTATCGGTAGATAGGAGCATCAAACCTCGGCTCGTAAAAGCAAACCTGGCTGTTATATGACTTAAGAGCACAGCCAGCTATCCAAGACCAAACCTTTTTATCGACGTCGTAAAGAAGGCCTTTTTCTTGGTTCCAAGAAGTGAAGCAAATCAGATTATCCTGCCCAAAACACTCGAATCTTTCCGCCGATAATCTAAGCAAAGCTCGAAAATATTTTGGAGGCATCCTACTAATTTCCACCCACAAAACTTTTGCTTGATCCAATTCCCAAATTCTCATACATTGCAGAGTACTGTAAAGGCCAATTCTCCCAACAAGAAATAATCGCTTCTGCGTACCTGCAACCAAATATCCATCCAACAAGGAGCGGGGAAACTTAGCCGGAATATGCTCCCAATAACCAGTGTCGAGCCGATACATCATCAAACCGAGGGGAGAGAGTGTTTCTAAATACAATCTAGAGTCACAATATGCCATCTTCGACGAACATAGATTAACGGCTGGCATTGTTTGATGAACGGACCAGTTATCAAGATTTGAATCGTACACTTCCGTTGGTAATGATCTGTCGCCATAAATGTCGCTTGTGGCAATGATTCTAAACGACCTGTCTTTTCGATCGACGACCATGATCAATTGCCTTTGCTGATTGTAATGCATGCTGGGCAAAGTCCTCCAAGTTTGTGTGAGGGGGTTGCAAACTAAAGTTTTGAATGTCAACCCATCGAGCCCAGAAAAGCAAACGAGACCACATGACGACCCGACCAACCAAAATGCCCAAGGAGGTAAAAACATAAATGGAATGCGATACCATGTTTTCAAAGGTAAGCTGAAAACCGAGCATTGAGGAGTCTGCGAGTTCTTCCAAAATGTTAGAAGGCAAGGTCCATGAGAAGGCACTTGGGAGTGAAATTTGAGGAAACTATTATCCTGAAGAATTGAATTCCACCTCTTGCAAACGGAACGGAGCCTAAAGATCATAAATGGAGGAACCCTAGCTAAGATCTCATTCAGCATGTCTTCGGGTAGCATAGCCCATATATTATCTTCCATTTGAACATCAGGGTGAACTGCTTTAACAAATGTAGCAGCTGTTTCCTCGTCTAATCCACGAGGCTTAGTTTTGATCACCTTTTGCCGAGATGGGCTTGTGTTTCTCGAACCAGCCCGACCTAATGGACTCGTATTCCTCGCCCCACTGCCCCTAACAGGTGACACTTGCTTTGTACAACGATTTTCTTCTCTAGCAACATTACTAGTAGTCGTGGATTGGGAGCAACTTACTTCAGATTCAGAAGATTGTCCATTGTTTTCCATAGTAGATATGACTCAGAGCTTCTAATATCCAAAATCAGACAGTCACAACACAAATGAAAACTCTATTTTGTACAGTTCCTGAAAAGTATTAGAAATTTGCCGATTGAATTTGACTATCGCCACCATCTAACACCACGAGGTCTACGCTTCGGACTAACAAAACCCAGATCCCAATTCACAAACAATCTTTCGAGCTACCACGATGGTTTAACATGAAGCTTTAAAGTAGTAAAAGAGATTTACCTTTGATTCAGAAACTAAGATTTCGATGGTAAAGAATACTCTGTTGGAATCGGAGGACGATTTTTTTTAATAAAATTAGGGGAAAACCTAACCTGAGAAGACCCTCTCGCTCTCTGTCTCTAGTCGCTGAGTAGTCGACCAGTCGTCGTTGTGTTTGATATACTCCGTTCTTATTACCAAAAGGCTTATGGAGCTATATCATCGATTGGGATAACAACTTCACATACTTGTTACCAGACAGATCAACTCTACTCCATTACTATTTCATATATTGGAGCAAATCCTGGAAATATTGGCAGCATTCTTCTATGGCGTCGCACACATTAAGTAGATGATAAGATCGAATAATATGGTGCCACGTCAACAGGCCCAACACCAATGACCTCTCGAAACCAGAACCGTGGGGGTTGGAGCCCAATAAGGAGGCCCGGTTCAGTTTCAAAATTATTTTCTGATGTTATTTCTGGGTTGGTTTTCATAGTTTTGTCGGGTTTTAGTCTTGATTTTCGGTTACCCAATTGGATTGAGTGGACCGATTGAGATTTTGAGTCACATTTTAACTAACTTTAAGTTGAATAGACCTACATTTAATTCAGTTTTCCCGGTTCTTAGTAATGTAGAACCAGATTAGGGACCAAACCACACAATTTTGTCTTTTGAAATTCGGAACTGAAGCTGAAACCGTGATAGGTAGAACCGGCTCAGACGAGGTTCGAACTAAGGGTGGGCAACCGGACCGGTTGTTTATCCCTTGGATCGGACCGGTCAAAACTAAAACCCCTAAAACAGAGATTCTATAATTCGTGCACAAGAACAAACTGCGGAAGCCATTTCTCAGACACACTCGAACAGCAAATTTGATGCTCTGAGCTTCAACCAATTTGCGTTCGAGCCTTGGTTATTTGACATTTGCAGGCTCCTCTTCTCATCTATCGTTAAGAAGCAGGAAATATCAAAGGGAGACGAAGAATATGAGGTTAGCAAAGGTTTTAGGAGGGTTTAAGGCGGCTAACTCCTCTCTTCACCCTGCTGTTTACTAGTTCGTATGATTCTCTGGAGATCATTTCCTCCTCATGATGTTTTTGTATATTCTCAGGTCTTTTGAATTACTTGAGTGTAAAATCTTATTTCAGTTTGGTAATTATTAGATGTCCAGTTCAAAAACCTCTTTCAGTTGCGGCAAGAATATCGATTATATCTGTCTGTTTCAAAATTCTTCCATTCACAATCGATACCCTTCAATGATATCCACGACCTTGTGGAAAAATATTGCCAAGCAAGCCATGTCGAGGAACAGTAAGCTTCCGTGGGGTTGTCTCTCCTTGTCTCGTTCTTCTGGCTTCCCGCAGGATTGTGTTTTTCTTGAGAAGTTAAAATGCGAGCCCTCCTGGCTAAGTTCTTGCGCTAATTATGGGACTGAAGAAATGAAAGTCTTGAGAGAAGTTGAATCATATTCCCAGGGAGAGTTTAGATCAAGCCTACGTTTAGGCTATCCTCGAAATCCTATAGGCTTCAATAATCTTTTCCCAAAAGGATTCGCGAGTGTTGCTGTGGCCATCTCTTCGACAGATGCAGATGAAGAAGTATCTGTTGGTGACGAAGTTGAAGAACTCTTACAAGAAATGGGGAAAGAAGAAAAACGAAAAGTTCAAAATAAGCAGCGGAGGACACGTGCAACTGTGATGGGAATGCCACATAAGACATATCTTATGCTAAGAAGGCGGCAGATAAGTATCGAAACAGAAGCTTGGGAACAAGCAGTGAAAGAATATAAGGAGATTTTACAGGATATGTGTGAGCAAAAGTTAGCTCCTAATTTGCCATACATGAAGTCTTTGTTCCTCGGTTGGTTTGAGCCTTTTTGTACCGCCATTATCAAACAACAAGAGTTGATTCAGCTTGGAAAATGTAATGCAGGGTATGCTCCATATTTTGATCAATTGCCGGCTGATATGATGTCAGTAATAACAATGCACAAGTTGATGGCCTTGCTGATGTCGAGTCGAGAGCATGGTAGTGTCAGGGTTGTTCAGGCTGCTTGTCTCATTGGTGATGCCATTGAACAGGAGGTAGGATGATGATTTCTTCATTACAACTCTGTCATCTAACTCAAACCTCTCATTCTGGTTTCTATTGGTTAACTAAATGTAAATGAGAAACAAAGTGAACGTTTGAAGACTCAAGACTCAAAAGTGTGCTCTAAAAGTGTTAGAAAGAGTCAAGTTTTACTTTTTCTTGCGGCAAAGTATTTAATGATTTTTTCAAATATAAAACCTTGCTTGATTTTATGGCTCGTGTGTTGTTTTATTGGTTTGAATAAAGTTATGCTAAGATTTTTTTTTCCTTTCTTGACATTTCGCCAAGGAATCAGATTTGGTACTTAAACTTCAATTAGCCTCTTTTCAAATACGATTATGCTGGTTCCTTTTCCCATATGATTTGTTTCCCTAATGGCCAGTAGAAACGTTTGTTACATGTGAGTTGGATACATATGTTTGTGAACTTATGCATATTTAGGTATAGAATCTGGATTGATGATACTGATGCCACTCTTTCATGTGTCAGGTTAGAATACACAATTTCTTGAAAAAAATGAGAAAAGGAAAGGGGGATTATGAAGAAAAAGAAGGCAAGTCTGATCCTGTAACGAAGGAACAAGATAGGTTAAGAATGAAGGTCACAAAATTGATGAAAAAGCAAAATCTATCAGTGGTGAAGCAGATAGTGAAAGGTCAAGATCAATCTAAATCATGGAGCCAAGCTGCAAAAGCAAAGGTCTGCATAATATATTTTATGTGGTCGATAAATGTTACAATTTTTGCGATGTTTTCTAAATGGATGATCCCTTTAGGTTGGAAGTCGTCTAATTGAATTGTTGACACAAACAGCATACATACAGCCTCCGGCTAATCAGTTAGCGGATGTTCCACTTGAAATTCGACCAGCATTTATTCACACTTTCAAAACTGTGATGAAAGAAGCACAGTAAGAATTATTTACTTGTAATTTATGAGTTATTTTTTAGAATATTGCATGGATGTTACAGCTGTTGTATGTTTTTTTTTTCAGGAAGTCTTCAGTCAGAAGATATGGTGTCATTGAATGTGACCCTCTAATTCTCAAAGGCCTAGAGAAGACTGTACGTAAATTTTACTTTCTTGATAACACACACAGTCTCACAGACACACACTTCTAAAATATAAAGTCTTTGTCTTGGTAATCATAGGTAGTTCCCATATTTTGCATTCTATGAATGTCATCAAGTTCTTTCTTTGATAAGTTCTAAACATGATTTGTGGGCAATAACCTACTATGAAATTTTGTTCCCCCTAAAGATGGGTGAATAATATTCCTAACAGATTTAACTGACATTTAATGTATATTGAATAAATGGTTTTAAACAGGCAAGACACATGGTGATTCCTTATATGCCAATGTTGGTGCCCCCAGTTAACTGGACAAGGTATGCTGGTATCAACTTTCCATGCTAATTTTGCTCTATGTACTTGCTTGTTAGACTCTCAAGCACATTTTGTATATCTCTACGAAAGACAGCTGATGAAGAACAAATCTTGATCCGTATTTTATTATTTTCTTATTTTGCAGTTTTATATTTTCAATAGTTTTTTTTTATTTAAGTTTCTTATTTGTCTTACTTTGTTAGTTATTAGTTTCTTATTCTGATTATTGCTTTTCATGTTGTCACTAAAACTTTATACAAAAAACTTCTTGTAATATTTAGAAAAACTTTTGACAACAAATGCAATCATCCCTAAATTAAAAAAGTTTCTCTGCAGTTTCGTTTTACAACAAATCTTTTGCTGCAGCAACAGTGTACCCAAAATCACGCAATTGGCATTTGATGTGAACTGTCTTGATATGGATGTCCTTTATTATGTCGGATACAAATTAAAGCATACTATGTGAAGTGTGAACTACAACTCAAATTTTGTAGTGTCATCGATCAATCAATCTGTAGTAACGTTTGAGAATCCAACTAAGGTTTGAAAGAAAGTAAGATGGTATTCACTAAACTTAACATACCGAGCAACAAATACCAAATTCACATTGAATCCTGCAACATTTCTGTTACAGCTACAAAACTTAAGAACAAGCTTTCTTTAAGTGGAAGCTGTTGATGCAGTTCACACTTGATCCAAATGTGCTGATATTTTGTTGTCTAGACATTGTTTTAGGCGCAACATCATTTAAAAGGAAAGAATAGTTAAAAATTAGTTATTTTAAAAAAGAAAACGTTATATAAAACTCTTATAGTGTTTATATTGAAAAATGCTAGATAAAAAATTGATATGATTCACTTTACAGTTAAAATATTGAATGTAAGTCAAAACCTCACTCTCCCAAGTCCCATGTTAAGTTCATGAAATTTGTAAACGACTGCCATTGAGACTGTATATTTGGAGTGTATTTGCTGCTTTCATTCGGTTTTACTAATATATTGTACTATGGTTAGTTTCCTTATTAATTAATTATATTTTTTTACGTTGCAGTTATGATAAAGGAGCCCACTTGTTCTTACCATCCTATGTCATGCGAATACATGGAGCTAGACGGCAACGTGAGGCTGTTAAGAAGGCCCCATTCAAGCAACTTGAAACTGTCTTTACGGTTGAATATTTTATTGATTGGATGACATCTTTTTACATTGAAAGATCAAGTAGCATGAAGATTAGTACAATTCAGTCGTAGATAAAGACTCATTTGGCTTCAATAAATTTGTTGTTTAGGCCTTAAATACTCTTGGAAACACCAAATGGAGAGTTAATAAGAAGGTCCTGGGCATTGTTGATAGGATCTGGGCAAGTGGTGGTGGCCTTGCTGATCTAGTTGATTGTAGTGATGTGAGTTACTCTAAATATATATTACATTAATCGTTTCTGATTATGTGGCTATATTTCAATTTATTGTGCTTGTGAGATCATTTCCTATTTAATCGTTTCTATTTTCACAAATTTATTCTCTATGGCAGCTTCCATTACCTGAAAAACCTGATAGTGAGGATGAAACACTGGTTAAGAAATGGAAATGGAAGCTTAGGTCTGTAAAGAAAGAAAACAGAGAGAGGCATTCACTGCGTTGCGACATAGAACTGAAACTTGCTGTAAGATAAATTCATCTCTAGGACTTTACAAATGATGTACATTGCTTTCAAATTTGTTTTAGGTTGACTTCATTCAGGTTTTTTGGCAAGCAGGTAGCGCGGAAGATGAAGGATGAAGAAGCTTTTTACTATCCTCACAATCTTGATTTTCGTGGTCGTGCATACCCCATGCATCCCTACTTAAATCATCTTGGTTCTGATCTTTGCCGGGGCATTTTGGAGTTTGCAGAAGGACGTCCTCTTCAAAAGTCAGGTTTACGATGGTTGAAAATTCACTTGGCAAATTTATATGCTGGTGGCATTGACAAATTATCTCATGAGGGTCGAATTACATTCATTGAAAATCATTTGGATGATATATTTGATTCTGCTGATAGTCCACTAGAGGGAAAAAGGTGGTGGTTAAAAGCAGAAGATCCATTTCAATGTTTGGCTGTATGCATTAATCTCACAGAAGCCTTGAAAAGTCCCTCTCCCGAGGCATATATATCATACATTCCTGTGCATCAGGTATCTTTTATGTTATCTAAATGTTGCCAATTTAATAATCCTGGATTTTACTAGGCTAACATCTTGTTTTGGCTCAAAGTTTTAAAATATGCTCAAAAGTATCATGAAATTTGTGGTTTTGAATGTCCGCTATGTTGTATGTACTGTCTTCTATTTTGCCCTTATGAAGAGCTAGAAGATCTAGGCTAATTCTCTAATAATCTTTATCTAAGATTTTGGAATTTTCTTTGTTAGCCCGGATCAGTGAACGTAGCCTTGGTTTTTTGTCTTAAAGGAAAATATAGCGAGAAAAAGACTTTTTGTGGTTATGATAATGGGTATCAGTTTGTTAAGTTTTTGTTTCTCTTTAGGTTTTGAAAGATCTAACACTGCCCGTAGACCTACTTCACAACTTCAGACGTATTTACACTACTAATGGCTCTTAATTTTTGCTAGGACGGGTCTTGCAATGGCTTACAGCATTATGCTGCCCTTGGAAGGGACAAGGTAACTTGTATTATTTTTCTTTTGATGCTTAAAGTTTATATTGTGTTGGTATTAACTTTTAATTTTTTGACCTGCAATTGGTAACTTAGTTATGAAATTAGGTTTAGTCAGGCAAAACCTGGAAACATGAGCTCTAAAGAAAGATAAATGCTCTAAAGAAAGATAAATACGCAATTGAACAAGCTCATAGAAAATTTTTTAAAATATAAAGAAAGCAGAAAAATGATTGTGCATAGAATTCTTTGTCCATACACAAAAGGTCGCTTCAATAAAAAAAATTTGGGTTAATCACTTGCTTCCTGATTGAAAGGCTGTCAAGAATATATGATTCTATATTCAAATATATTTTAATCCTTTTCTTTCCTGCTTGATACTTTTTGGAGTTTTATCCCATCAAATTAAGCATGATATATTTTGGTCATAAAGAAGCTATATCTTATCTCTGAAAGGAGCTACTTTTAATTTGTACCTTATGTGGGCAACTTATGTTCATAGTGATTTTCAACTGGTCAAGTTAAGCCTATTCATCTTCTTTCACAATAACAAAAGCATTTAAAGGATGTTGGTTATCTGTTACGACCCTCTCTCACTCTCGTACTTTATTCGGAGCTTTTCCGAGCCTTTCCCGAGTCTTTCTCATTTTTCCCTAGTCAACTCCTTCCGATCAAAACCCTCGGGCCGGGGTTACAAGTACAAGATTTGAATCCCGCCATGATAAAATTATTGGGAACCAAATCAAGTTGTCGAGTTAGGTCTCACCACTCTTTACGATTTCTCATGGCCCAAGAGTTCTGACCGGAGAAAGGAGCTTATTGGGAGAAAATGGTAAAGACCCGGGAATGCTCCGAGTGAAACGTCACCGAGTAGAGTGCGGGAATAAACATAATTGCTCTTAGGATTTCTGTTAGATCATGTAAGCTATTCTATTAAGTGCGTTGATTTTATGTTTTTTGGTTGGGATGGAAACCAGTTAGCTGTATCAAACTTGTACCCTAATTTGTTCTCAAGAAACAAAAAATGATTAGGAAATAAAAAGAAGGGAAGTACAACTTGTCTTCTTAATTGAAACTTTAGGGGGAAAAGGATAATTATTCCGTTGAAGAATCACGCTATCTCAGAAATCATTATCATTTAGCAATTCATCCTCAAAGGGTAAAGTAATACGATTAGTCACTGGTCCAAAAAAGTCACTAAAATCTATTTTTTTCAATTATCTTGCATGTATTCTCTTCAAATGTACTTTGAGTTGCATCTCTTTTGTTAATTATGACCGGATTATGGTTTTCTAATTGCAAGTTTTCTATTTAGTTGGGAGCAGCTACGGTCAATCTTGTTGCAGGAGAGAAGCCTGCTGATGTTTATTCAGGCATAGCTGCTCGGTAAATTATTTTACCTCAAAATGTTCTTTTACCCGTAGTATCATTTCACTTAGTTTTTATTAATCTTTATTGTTATATGGTAACTTCCCACAATAGTAGATTCCAGAGAAAAAGTTGTATCGAAAGTCAACAACTTTATTCAAATCTATTTATAAAATGTATGATCCAAGCATTCAAGAGGCTTGATTCTCTTCCATAAACCCCAGATTTTTTTTATCTCTAATGTCCCATTTTGTTAAAATCTCATATATACTATCTATATGCAAATTATGAGGCCATATCTCCTCAAGAGCTACCTAATGTATGTTTTTATACTTTTTTATTTTTGTTCATATTTCTTTATGTACCATCCTAGTAGGCATAGATAAGTGTGCATTAGAAAGGATGTTTAATTATCTATTCTTGCAAAAAGGAACCCATTTTTTGGACAAAAAAATTAGTACATCAAGGTTGTTTTTTCCTTATTTGAATCGCGGAATCGACTTCACAATTCTCAAGGTTGCAAATTTTAGAGATAGATTATATACAAGCATGTTTCAGCGAACAATTTATTGTGTTTACTTCATCATATTTAGTCACAACTGAAAAAACCATCTGATTCTATTGATATTTACTCTATTTGAGAACCAATATTCATTTATCTAAAGATTTATTGCGGTGCTATGAAGACAAAGAGACTATATAAATTTTTAAAAGACAACACATCCTTAATATGGTAATAATAATTGATTTCTTAGCTGGCACTGTAAGAGGTTTTCATATTTGTTTCCTGTTGAAAAAACTTGGGTAAATTGCATTTAAATTCTAATAGTGCTTCTTTTATTGGTGCAGCGTACTTGAAATTATGAAGAGAGATTCACTAAGAGATCCTGAAGCATTTCCGGATGCTTTGCGGGCAAGAACACTACTTAATCAGGTTCTAAGTCGTACTTATATGTTTGAGCAATGATGGTATCATGTCATGCTTACTTACCAATGAAAATGAAAAATCGTTTGGCTGGCTTATCTATTGCAAAGCTGAACATTGCAATTTTGTCATCTCATGATTCAATGTTCAACCTTATGGCTGGGCATCAGGTAGATCGTAAACTAGTGAAGCAGACAGTGATGACATCAGTATATGGCGTCACTTACATTGGGGCTAGGGATCAAATCAAGCGAAGGCTGAAGGAGCGTGGGGCAATAGCTGATGACTCAGAACTATTTGGCTGCGCTTGTTATGCAGCTAAAGTACTTACACTACTACTATGAATTATTTCTTTATTGTGGATTCTTTTTTTTATATAAAATAAAGAAATTCATTCCATGAACAGACCACCTTAACTGCATTAGGAGAGATGTTTGAAGCTGCCCGAAGTATCATGTGCTGGCTTGGAGACTGCGCAAAAGTGAGTCCCTAGAGTTACTTATTCTTCATGTCACTCTTTTATAAATTTGTAAATAGGTCTAAGAGGCTGGTAAAACTTCAAATGTCAATGTTGAATAGTTATGTAACTTTATAAAGATTTTTCTTATAGTATTTTTTTGTCTATCTTGTCTTAAAATTTTAGGACTAAGATATATTGATATGCTTCTATTTTTTCAATAATCAGATCAGACCATGTTTACTTATAGTTAAAATTGATATTAAAAATATAGTGAATAATTTTGATAAATGTGTATTTTTAGTAATTATTTTAACCTCGTGACTATTTCAATATATTTATTTAATTTGGTATTACGTAATCCGATATTAATTATTTGTATAATTTAAATTACTTTGGATATTATTAAATTTTATTAATTTAAAAATTCTTTTAGTGAAAAATGCAAGATCAGACCGGACCAAGATCGAATTTTTGGTGTGGTGTTGGTCTAGTCTTGGTCTTAAAATTTTAGAAGCAAAAATATTAGTCCGGTCTTATTTTCTTCAAAAATCAGACCGGACCATGTTTAACTTTAAAGCCAACTTCAGAATGTTCTTTTGTTTTAGTTCGTTTTGCTTCTCTATTTTCATTTATTAGTTATTTCTAAGATTGTTTCTCATCGATCCTCCTTTTTGTGTTAAAATCTAAATCATCAGATAATTGCATCGGAAAATCAACCAGTGCGGTGGACAACTCCTCTTGGGCTTCCTGTTGTGCAACCTTACTGCAAGTTGGACAGGCATCTTGTGAGTATAGATGAATTTACATTATCATTAAAATAGCATCAGTAGATTAAGACATTTAGCTATTCCTCGTTCAATTGGTTTCAGATCAAAACGTCCCTTCAGGTCTTAACTCTACAAAAGGAAACAGATCAGGTAAATACACTAGTTACTTTGTTATGCACTCAAATTTAAGCTTAACACTTTTACTTGTAAAAGGTGTCAAATTATTGGATGATCAAGTCTTGAGTTTACTGTACAGGTGATGGTGAAACGACAGCGTTCAGCTTTCCCTCCAAATTTTGTTCATTCTCTAGATGGCTCCCATATGATGATGACTGCAATTGCATGCAAAAAGGCAGGCTTGAGTTTTGCAGGTTTTTATTGTGTTCTTTCTTCTCTTTTCTGCTGCTTAAATGCTATTTAAGCTCACTGTTTCTGTTCTATGATCCCAGGAGTTCATGATTCATATTGGACACACGCATCCAACGTTGATGAAATGAGTCGAATACTTCGAGAGAAGTTTGTGGAGCTCTACGAGACTCCAATTCTGGAGAATGTATGTAGTCTTTGCCCTCAATTATTGTTTTATCAATTTATTTGCGACCTTTTTTTATGTTAGTAACCATGGTATGATTTTCTTCTGATCACTCATTCGGACCAATGATCTTCCTGTGCATAGTTATTGGAAGGCTTTCAACAATCATTCCCTTCGTTACATTTCCCCCCCTTGCCAGAACGCGGCGACTTCGAACTAAAGGAAGTCTTGGAATCACCATATTTTTTTAACTAACCGACTCTGCCTCTCCTCGTCTTTTGATGATGATAATGCTTTTTTCTCTGGTCGGATCTACTGCCTCCATTGATGACCCTTTTTCCCAACACAAAGAAGAAACTCAAATCAAGTCCTCGTGCCGAGAAATCACATGGTCTATCACTGGTGCAAAGGCCATTGATCGAGATCATAATGGGTATGTATGCAATCGGAATTTCATCGGTGTCCTGCAAAGAAAGCGGATTCCGAGCTTGTTGTTGCTCTTAGTTTTGACTCATGGCACTGGTTGCAGTGAAGTGATTATTGTTTGGTCATGTTTTTCCTTGATCGATACTTGTGTAAATATGAGTTTCATTGCATAGTCGATGTGTATAACAGATCCTCAACAATTTTTACCGAGCAAACTAGGTCCTATCCTCAGTAACGAGTATATTTACTGTTTTTCGTCTTTGACTGAGTTTAACTTTTGGAGTTCTAAAAGTTAAAATCCAGCTGCCAAGGAAAAAAATAATTTTTTTGCTAGTAATTATGAAAAAATAAATAAAAGTACAAAAATACACGTAGTGCAGGACTGATAATTTGGAAGGAAGACTAAATAAATATGTTTAATTTATCATTATTTTTGCTTCTTTTTGGCTCGAGTGCAATCAGTTTGGTTTGGTTCAGTTAGTTCAATTGCAAATTCGAGCACAATTGACCCCAATGTCAAGTTTTCCCTCTTTGTTTTCAAACTTCCTTGGTGCGCTTGTTGGATCTTATGCGATTTTGGAGAGCTTGTTTAATTGATGATCATTTGGAATCCAACTCACAAGAGGTGAAGCTTGTAGCTCAGGAAAATAAAGAGGTCAAGAAGCTTTATTTTCATCAGTCAGGAGCACCAATTGAATTTCGCGCTTCAGAGATAGATGCAGTCGGCTTGATTTTTCTTAGTTCTGTTGACAGCCAAATTAGGCATACAGCCTTGGAGTTGTTGCGCTGTGTTCATGCTTTGAGAAATGACATAAGAGATTATACAATACATGATCATGTAGATCATAATCTGAGTTGTACCACTGCAGTACAACCTCGTATCATTGTATGGAACTGGTTCGAATGCTTCCCAGGTGGCGTTGAACGAGGCTGGATTGTCGCAAAAAGAGGTTGCTCTGCAGAACACACGACTTATTCTCGGACAGGTGGTTGATAGTTGCTTGCTAGGCAAAAGAAGGGATTACAGAAGGTTACTTCCTTTTGTCACAACTATTGGGAATGCTTAGTTTTGAATCTATTGTTTTATTCTGAGTGTATCTTATGACTTTAACTTAGAAGATTAGGATCCATTATGTAAATACACCCGTGAAATTGTATAATGTTCTGTTGCATAGTCTCTTCACGAGTTAAAATGAACGAGGTAAAATGGTTTAGAATCGAAATAAAGGAATTCCTTCAATACCCGGGTTTACTCGGATGCAATATGAATCTTCATTTTTCAAAATTTATGTCCAAATCCTACAAAAATGAAGATTCCCACATGGAAATATGAACTGTTAAAATTGATTCATACAATTACACATTTATTTTGTCTACACAAGAGCTTCATCAAAACCGAAACTACACACACAGTACAGCATGGGTTCTTCCCTGGGTTCCCAACAGGAACCACTTCCAATCCATTTTTCTTCATCCATAAATGAAGTAAAATGAGACATCAATCAGGCAGGTAATGACTTCCTCTTGAACAACGCATAGGCATCACTGTATATGGCCACCATGTTTGAGAACACAGCAAGAACAATCATAAAAACACTCAAGATCTTGTCCTTCTTCGTCGCAATTCTGTACCGGTCCCTAAAATCCCATTATCACAAACCATTAATCATCACCCACTACTCATTCATCTCTAGCAGCTCATATAATCGACCAAAAACAATATTTGACCAAAGGATTAAAATATTGATGGCATTAGCCCTCGAGTAATATTAAGAAAGACCAAACTTTACCTCAGAGTGATAGAAGCAGGAAATATAAACCCAAGGCAGACTGCAGCTGTTGCTCCAGTAAATTGGAAAGCATCCCAAATACTTGGAATGAAATTTGCTCCCAAGAAGATTACAGAAATCAACCCAACAGTAATTAGTGCAAACCTCCAATTTTCTAGGACTAATGGCCGAGCCGATGGAAATAGAAGACCATCCAAATTGAGTCGAAGAGGATAGAAGACTATTGGGAAAACAAGCATGAGATGGGCTGCATAACTAACCCGAACGGCATCATTGAGCACCGAACTATAGGGAATCCCAAGATTTGTGTCAAAGTTGGCAAGTACATCGTCGAGAGTTGCATCGCCGAATAGGAGAAACCCGAAAAAGCTAGTCATTATGTAGATAGACGAGCATAGTGCAAGAGAGCTTCTCACCACAACTTTTATCTTGGTTGAATCTTCTAGCTCATTCTCAATGCTGTGAACTGCAACAAGTTGATCATTTAGTGTAAATTCCAACTCCAAAGAAGAAATATTACAATTTTTGAAGTATTCTTAAATACGCAAAATAAAGACAACTAAGTAACTAAACTAGCGCTCTTTGAGGATATTCATTTGGATTGTTCTTCTGTTTTTAATTTGAACATTTTGAAACTCCATTGATGAGTAGAAAAGAAGAAAATGGTGTTACCATTGTAATGACATATGTATGCAGTAACAAGAACTGGGACTGCGGTGAATAATTTTAAGAATGATGTAAAGTCAGTAACATCTGGTAGCAATCTGGGCATCATAATGCCACCACTTATCAACTTCACGATCGAGATTCCAACGGTAATTAAAAGAAATGCCACTGCAAGTGCAACCGACAAGGCAGACGTGTATCTCAACGAATCTGCATAAGAAACTGAATATGAGACCTAGAAAACCCTTTTGGCCTTCATTTATTTATTTAACGATTATATAATTCAACTGATAAAGTTAAAGTCATAAATAGTTGGGAGTAAATGGACTTCTAGCTCTAGATGCTTCCAAGTATTTCTTCCTCAGTTTGAGTTCTCCTCCATTGATTCCCTTTAACCTTTTGTTCTTATAAAAAAAAATAGAATGAGACATGTACAATAATCAGCTTTGAATAAAAATACGTCGGTACGATGGAGCATCTAGCTATTTTTAAGCAACTAATCTAAAAAACACAAGAAAAATCAAGAAATCAATGCGTAGTTTCCACAAAACTTTTCTTGAAAAAAAGAAAAGAACAATGTTCAACTATAGTTGAAAAAGACGATGAAACAAATAGATATCGTTAGGTTAGGCATACGACTAACCAATCCGTTTAAAGCATGCCAATGGAGCGAAAACTCCAAGAGTTGTGACAAGGAGGACGATAGTCCGCCCATTCCACCATCGCTCTCCAAACCAGCCTTCGAGAACTCCAGCATGGTGAACTCCGCTCGAAGATGTTCCAGAAAGAACATCCCCTTCAGTTAAAAAAATTCAACAAATTTGAAAGTTTTCACATAACAGTAAAATCTTAAGAAAGTATAATCTTACCAATGATTATCATATAGACAATGAGCACACCAACATTGTTGATCAAAACACATATCTGAAGCAACATCTTCCCATATTTTCCAAAAGCATCCCCCATAAGACCTCCATAAGAAACCGATTTCCCAGCCCGGCTGAACCTAAGCAAAAACTCGATTGAAGTCTCTGTCAAAAAGGCCATGAATATGACCATGGCAATCCCAAGACCAAGACCTAATACTTTCATGGTTGCAGGCAAAGACATAATCCCAGCCCCTACAATTGTTGTCGATAAGTTGAAAACCGCGCCAGAAAAAGAAGCACCGTCTGATTCGTGAAATCCTCCATCTTCCTCCCTTCTGTTTGACAATAAAGGAGCATTTTCATCGATAATTGGTTTGCGCTTCCTCGATGTTTTGATTTGTGCTGGCTTCTCCTTGCTTGTTATGAGATCCTTAATCGTCATATTTTAATAGAATCTCAGAATTAACACCTTGCTATGAACACTTTCTATGGTCTTAAGCAGCTGAAAGCCTCCCTGATTGTACTTACGAACGATATTGAGAAAGCTACAAGAAATTAGCAGCACCCAAATTAACAATCCTAAAGATCTTAAATCAAATAAGTTAGATTACTTACAACAATGGAAGGCGTGGTCTAGAAAAACTAAAATAACTGGACATTTCAAAGAAATCGCTTAATTCAACAAAGAAAGCCAAGAAAAATTTTGTTTATACAAACCAATCAAGACCCACATAGGACATAGAAAGCACTCAATTTTGTACTCGAAATATGAAACCCAGGAGTCAAATTCAAACAAACCCAACTGAAGAAATATCAAGGGATTTATCAAATTGAACTACAAACAGAATCAATCCCATCGGTACTAGAAAGCAATCAGCTCACCAAATCCAGCAAAACAAAAACTACCCAAAATTTTCCGAGCAATGAAGCGAAGAACCCACGACCAGAGAACAGAAAAAGTAAGCGGAGGCGGCGCTGGACGAGAAATTAACGAAGAATTTGCGCAACAAAAAAAGGGAAAACCGAGGAAAAGGTAAAGGTTGGTAGCATGTCATGCCTATCATATACACGCAATGGCCTCAATTTATTCCAAATAATTGAGGTGAAGACAAAGCTTACTGCCATTACTGACGTCTGACGACCACAATCAGTCCAACTATGCATCGTAGATCAGAGTAGAATCATCACCAATCAATGGCTGCGTTTTGGATAAGACCCGATTTCGAAAACTGGTTCCGTTCAATTCTATCGTTCTAGAATCGAAATTCAACTCTTAATCTCTCTTATCCAGCCAACCAGTTAAACCCCTGATCCAGCGTCAAAGTTTGTAACTTGAAGTCCTCAAGAGTTCATCTTTGTCTTCAGAATACCCGCGTGTAGGCCACAGCATAATTAATTATGATAAACATCGGTTCGGTTTTGGTTCAACATGAAACTAGAATGGTTTGGTTTTTATTTTGAAAACTCGAGCATCGAATTGAATTGGATCGAGACCACCGCCATTCTTGTCTCTCGCTAATCATGTGGGAAAATTCCAATAATTTGTAGTAAGGTGGATTTTCAAGGAAGAGTTTTTTAATAATTTGTTATATAATGACGTCATAATTATTATTGATATATTAAATAATTAAAAAATGTAGGCGAATTGTAATATGATAAGGCTCGCCTTCTCCTCCGCCAGTTTCTCAGGCCTGCTTGCTAATCACTAATTTCACTAAGCGACGCCATTGCTGAAGCTTCTACTTCTGGGTCTTCTTCGTTTTTGTTCAGAAGAATTTCTCTGATTGTTTGCTTCCAGCTCTGCCCCTTCAATGGCGGTTTCGTCTTTGAGTTTCAACCTAGTCGGGGCATTTAGAGGGATCTCATTGGCTCCGTCCTCGTCTTCTTCTTTTTTAAAAGGCGATTTCGGGTCCGTGAAGATGGGTTCTAGGTCACCGGTATCGACTACGAAGAGTTTACCTTTGACTATTCAGAACGCGCACAAGAAGGGAGCGGGAAGCACAAAAAATGGTCGCGATTCGAAAGGGCAGAGGCTCGGCGTCAAGATATACGGCGATCAGGTTGCGAAACCTGGATCCATAATTGTTCGCCAGCGGGGAACCAAGGTATTTCGTACAGAAGGTTAACTTCGTTTCTTCAATTAGACGACGTTTATTTGGTAGAGAAACTACGTGATTTCAGCCGCTTCACTGCAATAGATCTCAAATGCTATTTATATTGATTTCTTGAGTTGAAATCATTTTCTGAGAAATTGGAGAATCGAATTGAATTTCGGCACAATTCAACAGTTCCACGCAGGGAAGAACGTAGGGCTAGGCAAGGACCACACCATATTTTCACTAATTGACGGTCTAGTGAAGTTCGAGAAGTTCGGGCCAGAGAAGAAGAAGGTAGGCAGTGAGGCCAGCTCTCACATCTCTTAACCTTCTGGCTATGGTGGATTCTTCCATTAGCATTCTCTACAAATGGAAGTGAAAATTTGACATGATTTGCAGGTGAGTGTTTATCCACGAGAAGTCCAGCCTGAGAATCCCAACAGCTACAGAGCAAGAAAGAGAGAGTATTTCAGGCTTCAACGGGAGCGTAAAAAAGCTTGGAAAGAAGGCACCTTTCTTCAACCTCAGGTGATGCTAGCTTCTGCAGATGACTCCGAAACAAACCCGATATGCTAGAACACCATGGGAGGGTTAGCCATTTCTCTTCACTTCATGACTATTCTTCTCTGCAATTTGATTCTAAAACAGCTGCTCTTCCATGGCTGCGCTGCGCATAATCTTGTCACCTTCACCTCGAAATTACTCTTAATCATTTAGATTTAAACATGGATACTTACCCTAGTTTTGATCTGAGATGCTGTGATATAGGGTGGAAAGTTGTCAAACTTGGCTCTATCCTTGATCAAAATTGGATTTACTTTGTCGAAAGTCGATATATAATCTATATGAACAAACGAATCTCAGGTTATATGCATAAACTTAGAAATACAAATTATTCGAACCTTAGGAAGTGTCCCCTAAATTTTACACACCCTCAATACTCAATGCGACGAACCTTGTCGCCGAAATATGAGATAATTCCAATTTTATCGGGTTATATGCATATGAATTATCTTTCCTAATATGAACTAGAGATGCAGCTAGGTACGGTCAAAGTCGTTAGCTTGGCTCGATCCACGATCTATGATCTATGATTAGAATTTTTGGTATGGATCTTTTAATTGCTAATGATAAATAATGTTCTATGGTGTTACTTGCAAGAGATAATCTTTGGTCTATTTAACGATAAGATATGTTTCGATTATTGCAATAAACTATTCATCGAGCGACACATTTATATCGATGCATTACGACTTTGCTTCCTAGTCATATGTTGTCTCATGGGCCGCCAACTTGATTTATCGATAAATAATGATTGATATAATAAAAATAATATTAAAATATTAAAATATAAATAATAATTTTTAAAATGATTGTAATAATTATTGTTTTACACGTTGACTTGGACCAAGAAGGTTTAATGAAAGAGTAAACATAAAATTGTCTTATAACTACATAGTACATACTATAATTTAATTCTGTTATTTAATTGAAATAATTAATAATTATAATATATAAGAAATCTATATATATGACGTGTGAGCTAACTAAGGTAGGGGAAGTAAGAGGTAAAGTGATGGCACAGCTCTCAATCCCTCGTCTTCCCCAACAGCACATCATGTCCGAAGATTCAGACCAAGATTTCGAACCTTCAAATTCACGCAATCGATGGCAGACCGACCCTCCTGTAGCCAGCGGTTTCAACCCTTTTGCCCCCTCCTCCTCCTCCACCATCGCATCTGCGGCAGATCCATTTACCTTCGACTCCGACTGGTTTTCCGACGCGGCATCCGAGTCTGATCGCGATGTTAGATGCTTCGCTACTGATCTTTTCGAGGACTTTCATTTTTCCGAGCGCTTCCGCTTTTTTGACTGTGATGGCCCTTGTCTTCGCTCGCCTTCCGATCCGTCTTCTGAGCTTGTGAATGAATTGGGGATTTGGGGGTTTGAGGACGAGGGGGAGATCGGGTTGGATTGCGTTGAGGATTTAGGTTTCAATATAGGAGCTGAACCAGGAAGCCCGATTTCGGATGTGGAATTGGATGTTCAAGTGGTGGATTCACGAATAGGTGGACTTCTAGTTGTTGGAGTGGATTCGGAATCAGAATCTGATGCAGATGAAGTAATCGATGGGGTTTTTGAATTGAATTCTGGAAACAATGGAGAGAATGATATTAGTTGGATGGAAAATCCAAATAATCTCTGGGATAATTTTGGTTTACCGGAGCAAAGGACTGTCTATGAGGATTTTGAATGGGAGGAAGTGGAGGAACGAATGGGCGAAAGAGAAAATCCAAATGCTGTGGCTGATGGAATTGAAGAACTATCTGTGGCTTCGGGCTTTTCTAGTGAGCAAGAGCGAGCACTAGAGGCAATGCGAACTCTAGAATGGCAAATCCTATTAGCAGTCAACAATTTGGGTAGAAATTCGAATTTAGAAAGTGAAATAGACGAAGAGTTCTTTGTAGCTCTTCAGGATGATTCTACAAACACAGCCGAATACGATACTCTTTTTGGGCAATTTGTGGAAAACGAGAATGCTTTGAAGGGTAGCCCTCCAGCAGCTAAAAGTGTACTGGAAAATCTTCCTCTTGTTGAATTAAAATTGGAGGATCTGAAGGAAGACAAGCTAGTTTGCGCAGTTTGTAAAGATGAGATGCCATTGGAAGAAAAGGTGAAGAAGCTTCCTTGTTGCCACTATTACCACGAGGATTGCATTCTTCCATGGCTGAATATTCGAAACACATGCCCTGCTTGTCGTTATGAATTGCCTACTGATGATCCAGAGTACGAGCGAAGAAAGGCTCAAAGAGTTAGAAATGGCTCAGAATCAGATTTGCAGGTCAGATACAATTTTGAAATGATTGCTTGAGATTGTTGCACAATGTGTATAGTTTTTTTTACAAAACATATTGATATCGTTAAGGTGAGGAAAAGATAGCAAAGCTAACTTCTATTTTTCATTTATGCATAGGTTTTGAATTAAGTTCTATTATGTCGTAAGTTACTTGTGCTGCCCGAATGTTTATATTTTCTTGGCAACATAGATATGGTTGTTACTGTGTTTTTGGTAGTAATTTGATTGCTGTAGAAATTGACTTCTGTAGTTTAGTCCTGCCACAGCTCATCACTGTCATAGTTGAAGAGTTTAATCACTTCCATTAAGTACTAATTCAGAAATTTATAATCTCAATTCTGTTTCAAAATTAAATTAGTTTGCAGAAACTGGCAGATTTGTTTTTAAAATTGTTTATCCAATTGTGTTATCTTAAAACATGGAATGTTTTGGACCAAGGTTTATTCTAGAGGTTCGTAGAAAGTTGGAAAAAAGTGTCATAGTAATTGCTTTGGACCAGACTGTTGATGATAAATATGTATCTTAGAATTGATGAACAATTCTTAGAAACAGGATCTCTTTAGGCAAAGAAATTGATGATCAAAAGCCAGATGGGGTGTTCTGTTCATCGATTTTGTGAATCTACGATCTTGTTCTACTGATTAAATAGTTTAAGCATAAGCTCAAGTGAAATTTGTGGTGAAATTAGAGTAAAAGCCAATACTATGATCCTTATCTATGAAGAAACAAAAAGAAGTTCCCAGCCAACTGAGTTGAGCTGTCTCCTAAGTCCTGTTTATCTTCATATTATTTAGATTTTTTGGTTGGATGTTATTGGTTTTGCTTTGTAATTATTTAGTTTTTTTCTGGGTCAAGAACACTTGTGGATAAGGTAGTTTACTCGTTTTGAGGGCCGTCTTTCAAAGCAATCTTGTCTGAACAGATGTTTTTTTCTTAATTATAATGCAAAATACTATGTTATTTTATGGACATATTACCGAGCAGATGGTACGAAAGGTTCGGCTAGACCGGACTCTAGTTCATGAGAGAATTCCGACCCTGAAATTTACAAGAGGTTTAAAGTCAACGCATACTCCATGCATGCTAAACTGAAAGATAGAGTCTGAATACGAAGAAATTAGAGCATATGCTGTCTGGTCTCCCAGATTCAAGGTTAGTGGCGATGCAAAATCATTCATTCAAGAGTAGAATTGAGTAGGAATCTCGTATTCTCCAACGTAAGGTTGCTTCTTGTGGACGACATGTAGGCCTCTCATCTCTGGATCGTTGAGTCACCATGATTTACTGCCTCACATATTGTTGGGTAAGGGTGTGAGTGCCCTGGGGGCAAGGGATTTTACCTTTATTAGAACGAGTAGGAATCTCATGCGAAATCTGACCCCAACAAAGAAAGGGTGGGTCCATGAAAATTAAAAAGATAAAAGTTATTTTACAAGTGGACCATCTTTTTCAAAGCTGGGGCAAGCAATCTTGTCTTATAATATAATTATTTTATTTCGTATTGGTTAAAAATACAAGGAACGATAAGTGTTTCTTCCATGCTTGCTTGTGTTATTTGTTTTCTCTAAGAACAAACTCTCATATTGAAGAATCAATCATTCGTATAAACTCGGTACGTATTCTAGTACATAACTCGATACTTATCGAAACATGAGGGACATAATATGTCCGATTTTGGAGGGAGGGGGAGAAGAACAACCACGAGACAAGCAAAAAAAGGGAGTCTAGATCTGTCTGATGACAACATTGACCAAAGTCCACTAAAACAATGTAGAGAGAGAAAGCGTTTTCTCTCAGCAAAAAAATTGGCTTTCTTTCCATTAGAAAAAGACCCTTGTTTTTAGTGAAACTTTTAGCTGAGATGAGAGAGAGAGAGAGAGGTTGGGGGCCTCAAGCAATCTTCTTCATGTTTCTCAAGTAACTTGTCTTTCAGTGTGGCATTTTCACAAACAGGTAGCAATCATGCCATTCATTCACACTGTTCATACACCATTTGTTTCTCTCTTCCCCAATTATTAAAAACTAAAAAGGATCATGATTTCATCTTTTTAAATGTCGATACTCAAACCGAACCTAAAAATAATTCGACCCTTGAAATCAAAGTAGTTTTTCGGCTGAATTCGCTCCGAAAGACGTGATTTATACACGATCTATATCGAAAGCATCAATAATGCATTCTAGTGTTCGTGCATCTATTTGAGACGAAAGCAATGTAGACGATCTAAAAATGATAAAGTTTATAACTTTGAATTCAAAAGTAGTCAAAAGTTTCCATGACTTCAACCTTCTCTCTCCTACTTTGAACCCTAGAGAGGAGAGTGTAACACTCTCTCTCCTCAATAAAGAGTCAGTCAACAAAGCAAATGAAAGGGTTTAAAGATGCATTTTTTTAAAAGGGTATGATAAGAGCTTATAATGCAAAGATGTCTAACACGCAACAAATTCGAAGATTGCCCATCATCGTCGGAACCATGATTTGGATGCTAAAAACGTGTACGTGACATGGTAAAAATATAATTTTTTTGGACATATCGAGTGGTTGCGAGTGATCGAATGATCGGTGATAGAGTCATTGTTAAGATTACTTACTTCAAACTAGATTTTTAGGCATAGTTTGTTTCTCTGAGTCTCGGCTTTGCGCTTTGTGCTTACGCCTTCTGTTCTTATCAAATTAGACCTCCAATGAACTTCACTTAATCCATAAACAAAAGCCGGTAAAGACCGTGTTATTATCTTTACAAATCTCTTCAAAAAAACATGGTAAGATTCTTACAAACATGGATGGACGACAGTCCCAGGTTGTTCCTCCACATCACTCGACATTCTCTGACAGGGCCACTACGCGATAGATTTTTTTGTTCATTCGTTTTAACGAGCATTGCTATTTTGCGTTGAAATACGCCAACGTCTCGGTTTCAATGCGATAGATGCATGGTTTCATAATAAATCATCTTCTCCGATCTTATGTGCATCATCCGCATCATACATGTAATGCTATGGCAATGGCATAAAGTGAGCATGAAATAGACCATCCATGGATCAAAAAAGAAGTAGAAAGTAGTGTACCTTGCTATACTGATGATTTGCCTAATCTTTCTTTTAAAGGGCATCACAAAAAGGCAGTTGAAACATTATTTTCGAGTGAGGGTAAAAGCTAAACCGGAAAAACCGGTCAAACCAAACCAAACCGACGGACGTCATTTTTATTATCTCACTCGGGTTCGACCAATTCTCGGTTCTGCGTTGAAAAAGCCGAGATGCTCGGTTGGTCGCTCTTTCTTCTCACAACCAACCCGAACCGAACGCAGAAGGAAGAGAGCCGTCGACACAAATTGAATAAGGGCAGGCCAAATTAAAAAATAATAAAAAAATTCAAATCTTTTCCATCTATAAATCCCCTTCATCACACTTGCTTTCTATCTTCCCAAAACAAGAACTTGAAATCATGCAGTCAAGGGAAGTCACTGGCCTATCTCCATACTTCCCCATGCAGTTCAACCAAAGCTTCAATCCCTTTTATTCCTACCAAGTTTTCTCAGAAGCTGATGACTCAAATCTCCACCAATATTTCAGCAGAAATTCGACTTCTGATGAAGCAGAGGGTCAGCAAGTCTGCCTCATCAAAGAGAGAAAACAGAGAAGAATGATATCGAATCGAGAATCGGCTCGAAGATCTCGGATGAGAAAGCAAAAGCATTTGGATGAGTTGTGGTCTCAAGTTGTCTGGCTTAGAAACGAGAATCACCAACTTCTTGAGAAATTGAACCAAGTCTCAGAAAGTCACGGGAGAGTTGTTGAGATGAATTCTAAGCTCAAAGAGGAAGTTTCCGAGCTCCGGCTAATGGTTTCCGACTTCAAAATCAGTAGCTCGTATCTTAAAGATTTCGATGATGTTCAGTTCGACCAGTCGATTTGATGTTCTTCATTTCCTTCATCTCCACTCCGAGCTAAGTGCAAAAATAAGCTTTAAATTTGCTCGCTTCTTCCATTTTCCAATGGCTGTTCAATGAATTCAGCAGACCATTATCTGAATTTTCAACTTTTAAGAGCTCGCAGAACCCATATAAACATGGAGAGAGCTAGAGCTAGAGAGAGAGAGAGAATTAAAGCATAAAATCCATCGAAACCTTCTAAATTTACTTACTAACGAGGATTTTCAAGCTATTTGCACAAGACTATCGAAGAACGTGATCGATATTTCGACGTCCATATCAAGAATCAGATGGATTGAGCGAGAGCCGTTAAACAAAGATTCAAAAATAATCTTAAATGACTCGTCAGTTTATGAGAGAGTAAAGTTGGATAATCACACGTGTTGGCTTGGCTGTTTCACCGACCACCTTAAAAATTTGATTTTTATTTTTCTTACAATCGCAGTGCCAGACACCTTAGTTAAGGATGTCTTTAAATTCCTGGGTTTTGCTTCTTTTCTCGTAAATCTCATCCATCAGCAAAGTAAATTGTACTTGAATTCTCATTATTTTAGCAAAGTAATTATAGTTCTTTTGGTCTAATTTTAGTATTTACGTCTAGAGTGGTATTAATATGGTATATGGTTGTTATTACTTAAAATTCGCCAAAAGCCTGCTCATCATCGTTATCATGTTTACGTTTCCGAGCCGCCACGTCTCTTCCATTCGACATTTTTCCAGTTGTCCGGCCACTTTCTCGCCTCCCAAAAACACCGTTCGGCATTCACCGTGAAATCCATTTTTAAGTTTACCCTTTTTCCGGCCATGATTTTCCTTTTTTTTTTAATTTTAGTCTTTCCTTCTCTGCGTGGCCGGCCGGAGTCTGGAACACTGCCCATTCCCATTTCCGGCCGGAACAAAGATTCTCGAGGAACAAAGAGAATTCACAGAACCCATTTTCACTACAACAAAAAGTCGAACCAATATTGAGATTTCAAACTCATCTCTCTCTACGTTCCTATTCCAGCCAAGCAAAAACAACCTACGACTGCGAAACAGGGGTCGCCAAAAAAGTCGGAAAACTTTCGCCGGCCATAATCACGACAATCCGGGGATCCATTTCAACGGCTATGATTATTCCGGTTGATTCCACTTTCCGGTGGCCTTCTTCCGACGCAGGAGTAAAGCTTTCCCTGAAAGAGCGGCAGAAAAGGATCAAGGCGATAGAAATGAGAAGCAGAGCGAGGGTCAAACCGCCAAATAGATACAGCATCGGGGACCCCCATTGACGGCGGCCGGAGGCGGAAGACGACGGAGCTGCTAAGTGCCTCATTCGAAGCTGCAGGCAGCGGAGAGCGTTCGAAACAGAAGGACGGCCCGGCCTTGTTTATTTATACTGATTAATTAATTGTTTATTTATTTATTTTGTTCGTAATAATCTTTATTTATACTGGTTCTCCGCTGCTCCTTTTCCGCCGTTAATGGCGGAAGCTTTTTGCAGAGAGCATAATAACATTCTCCGGACAGCTCCAGATTCGTAGCTGTTCTGCGTCTGAAGAATTCAAACTCGTCTAATTGCTTAACGGAGAAGAAGATGGCTCACTGCGGGGTTGAGCTTTATTCATATTATCCAATATACTCCAAAGTATCTTCAACCTTAGTAAACCCCTAAAAACTTCATATGATACGATAACCAGTGTATAAAAGCAAGTATCTCCCGGCCTTTCTACGTGTAGTTTCGATATAAATGCACGTAAATTACACGCCAAAAAGATTGTCCACTTTCTCGAATTTACAATTGGATGAAACTCATCACTATCCTTCAAATCCCCCACATTATACTACTATGATACAAACAAATCTTGATGTTCTGAGTAGAGTTCCCAAGCAGCCTCATCTATGGATATATTTGACCAAAAATTTCAACCAAAAAAGAATAAAGTTTTTTATTACCGGGGTCCAGAGAGCTCCATTGCTTGAACGAGCAGGGATGAGTCGTCGGTGAGATCGGAAAATCGATCAGAGGAGGAGAATTCGTGAGGCTTGCTCTTCGTCGGGTCGACTTTCTGAGAAGCCTCCCATCTCACAGCTAGACCATCTCCTTCAAGCATTCTCACAACTTCAGACATTTTAGGCCTGTGGACAGGGAGATATTGTGTGCAGAGGAGAGCCACTTGAACCATCTCCTCGAGCTCGATTCGATCATAATTGGTCTTCAAATCCTTATCCACGAGCACGTCCAGTTTCTTTTCTTGCTGTATTTTCCTCACCTAAATCATTGCTTAATGCTTAGTTTTACTCAATTCAAGCCGAGGAAATCGATTTTTAGAGAATGTTGAGATTACCCAATCAAGAACTGCTCCTTTCTGGTTCGATGATTTCCCGAATTCAAGAGCTCTTTGACCTGTAATGAGCTCGAGAAGGAGAATTCCAAAGCCAAAAACGTCCGTTTTTTCAGACGATTGGCCTGTCGAAAGATATTCAGGGGCCATGTGGCCTACAGTTCCTCTCACGGCCGTTGTGACGTGCGAATCTTGATGATCCAAAAGCTTTGCCAATCCAAAGTCTCCGACCACAGCTTCACAATACTCATCTAGCAAAATATTAGCCGCTTTTACGTCCCTGTGTATTATTTTCGGATCGCATTGCTCGTGTAAATACAATAATCCTCTTGCTGCCCCTATTGCGATCCTCTTCCTTGTCCCCCATTCCAATATTGGTTTTCCTACAACATCGTTTAGAACGTATTTTAAACAACAACTTCATTTGTCGAATTCATATCACATAAGATATCATGATTAAACTATTTATCTAATCTAAGAAAAGTGTATTTCAGAAGTTACCTTTAAGACGAGAGGCTACGCTTCCGTTTGGCATGTACGGATAGACGAGGAGTCTTTCGGTCGGTGTAATACAAAACCCGTATAGTCTTAAGAGATTTCTATGAACAGCTAGGCTGATCATCTCAACTTCCGTCTGAAACTGTACTTCACCTCCAATGGCATTACCATCATTGAGCCTCTTCACAGCTACTATTCCTCCATCACTCAGAATTCCTTTGTACACATTTCCAAATCCTCCTTTTCCGAGTATGTTCTTGCTGCTGAAATTCCGAGTCGCTATTTGCAGCTCCTTGAATTGAAACCTCTTCAGGTTTCCTAGATGAGTCTCCTCGTGATTTTGGTCTGTCGTCAATGTCAAAAGAAACGATTGATGATTTATAAGCTTTTAGATTTCAAATGTGATTTTCTTTTCTCTCGCATACCCTTTACATCGAAGAAAATTTGTTTGTTGCATTTATATTTCCACCATAGCAACAATCCAAATCCAAGAGAAATCAAACAGAGGCAGGTGAGAGTGGAGGCAATGGCAAGGGCCATTTTGTGTTTCTTCAGTCTGTTCGACGATGTATCAGCTTATAAAACAGAAATAAACAAAGGGTCTGAATTAGATTTTCGAATTAAGAAGATGGTTGGGGAGAAGTTAAGGTAGAAGAAGAAGAGTACAGAGACTGAAGAAGAGAATATACATTGAGAGTTGTTCAAATTCATGGACATTGGCATTAGAGTTGTGCTGCATTCAGCTTCAGACCCTGTAACACAGATCAGAGGATTCCCAACAATGCTGAAACAACAGGAGGGAGATGTTAGTGGGAAACTCCAGTTCTAGAGAGAGAAAGAGAATAAGAAGAGAAGAGAGAGAGAAATACTTGAATGTTTTGCTTGGAAATCTGGGGACAGGGCCAGTGAGATTATTGTAGGATAAATCACTGCGTTAAACAAGATAACAGATATTAAACGACATTCATGAAAATGGCAGAAAAACTAAGAATGAAGAAACTTACAGAAAAGCTAACTGAGTCATGTTTGCCAAGTTCATAGGAAATTTCCCAGAAAGACTATTATTATTCAGCCTCCTGAAATCAACACCAGCAAAAAATTCAAACATGAAAAACAGAAGAAATTTGAGAAAATGAACAAAAACTTACAAGTACTGAAGATTTCTAAGATTACTCAAAGAAGAAGGAATTCCTCCATTGAAGAAGTTATTCGAAAGATCAAGTGTATGCAGCATTGAAAGCTTCCCAATCTCATGAGGAATTGAGCCTGTTATATTGTTGTTCTGTAAAAGCCTGCAATAAAATTTTCAAAACCCTTCATCTGAAACCGCCATTAATGACTGAAAAAGAAGCTCTCGGAGCTCCACTTTAATTTCTGTACTTACACTATCTGTAGATTTGTTAGGTTTCCGATGCTTGGAGAAAGAGTTCCAGCTAAATTCTGGCTTGGAGTTCCCCTGCATCAGAAATTACACAATTTTGGAAATTCTAAACCAGATTTATCGATTTTTTCTTCATTTTTCGATTGAATTGAAGAGATATTTACAATCCAATCACGAGGCTCTCGGCCGAACAAGTGACCATAGTCCAGCTACATGGATCGACTGAGTCTCCATCCCAGTTTTCAAGAACTCCATGAGGATCTTTGAGAGAAGCTTTTATACCCATTAATGCTTGAACTGAAATCAACAAGAACAACAAATACCCACATGAGATTTTCGCTTTTTACAGAGAGAGATGAATGAAACGAGGATCTCTCGAATTTTTTACCTTCAAAGTTTACGCCTTTAGGAGACAACAATGCATCTGCAGAAGTCCAAAACCAGAACAATGCAAGAAAACAGATCATCTCTTCTCTCATCTTCATTTCCAATAACTGTCAGAAACAAAAAAAAAAAAACCCCAGAAAAAGAGAAACTCAAGGTCTGGCAACGGCGATTCTGAATCCAAATCCTGAAATGAGTTAGCCCTCGGAACCCATCTCTGCTTCCATTTCATAATCTTCTTCCTCGCCCAATAATCTTTTGTCAGAATTGATTAAACAACTGCTCCTTTTTCTGGGTAGCATAAAGAAGAGAAGCATGCTTGTCGTTTAGGACAGAAATGCCGAACAATATGATACTGAAAGAGGACAACTTTTTTATTAAAAAAATCAAGAAAAAAAAGAGAAAAAATCAAGATGGTATATTTATTTTTCATTTACAAATACATCTTGTCACGAAAGAGACAAGGTAGTAAGAAGAGAATCATACGAAATTACTATTCATTCAAACCCCAAAAACAAAATCCAATTTTTAGATAAATGGTTAGAAAATCTAAGTGAAAACCACAAAACCCAATCCTCAAAAACAAATATTTCACTGAATTGATGAACAAAAAAAAGATTTTGACTGTTGGAAGAACAGTGCAACGAGGGAATCCAACATTCTTTGAGTTTGGCCACGAGTAAAAAACACAAATAGGACTTGTTTGTCTCCAAATTAAAGGAGAACATGAGAATCTCGAGACTAAATATATTCTGTGACAATTCGTCTGAACAGAAGTTGTAAATATGTATAATTTCATATTGCTCAGAAGTGATTGATAGCTTATTAATGATGTTTTATTTTTGGGCTTCATCATTTTTATTTCATATATTGTTGTTATTTTATTTTATTTTAATAAAGATATAATTTATGTGTATTTTAATATTCAAATTCGTGGTAGGAAGAAGAAACAAAAGAGTAAAATGCAGATTTTAAGGAGGAAATAATAAATATTTATATTGGTGTTTTTGGAGAGTTTGCTTTATTGATTAAATAATTAAAGGTAAAAGCTGCCACGCCTTTTGTCTCTCTAGACTTTCTATTTCTCTCTCTAAATAATGGGAAGTACTGTTTTAGTATCAAGCAGCAGCAAGGGAGCATTCGAAGGACATTGTCAGTTTCACCGTATTATGAAAATTAAAAATTATATATATAATAAAATGAAATAGTTTCAAATCATTAATTAGAGCAAATTAAATGGCATAAATAAAACAGTGTTAAAGAACAAAATATTTTATATTTTTGTACAAATTTATAATATTATTTAATTTATTTCCAATTATTGTAAAAATGAAAATAATTTCATAAAGTTTATATGTCACTATAATTAATTAATTAATTTTAAGAATAAAAGAATAAGACACAATTATGATGTCTAATATCTTGTTCCATAAATGAAACGACAAGCCTTTTGGAATTTCTTGAAACCCAACAAGGATATCAGAGCGGGGTAGGATATTCTAATTTTCTAATATTATTTTAGTTAAGAATTTTATTATTCTTAAATAAAATTCGGGTGTTAGATCTATATAAATACAGCATACTGATACAAGGCAATATACATAATATTATAAATATAGCAAAATTAAAATAAAAGACACAAATAATGAATACATATATATACAAAATTATAAAAGAAAGAAAATAAATTATTGAATTAATTATTATAAGAAATTGATGTAAAATTGGAGAAATCAATTATTTAATTAAACTCTACTGAAAAATCAACAATTAATTATATTAATTGAATTAGAATACTATTATTATGGGTGAAATTAATATATAATTTATTTTTTTAACGAAAAAAAAAGACAGAAATGCGATTTGACAAGAAAGGGAAAGAGACGTAGAAAGAGAGGAGAGACTTGTCCGAGGGAGACATGCTGTCTATTCTCTTCTTTTCTCTTTATTTATTTATTATTTATTTATTTATTTATTTCTGTCTCTCTTCTTCTCTTCATCTTTTTACTTTTTGAAGAAGAAAAACCCAGAAGAGATTGACAAGCTGCTGTACCTGTCAGCAATGGTGGTGGTCCATGAGGAAGCCCAGCTTTAAATTTGACGGAGTTCCATGGTGGAAAACCCTTGCCTCCTTCCAAGCTTCTGCATTTACCTAAACACGTTAGTTGCTCAAGAGATAAGGTGGGGATTCCTGCATCCTTTCTGTTCATCCTCGTATTCCCAATTTCTAAAATAAATACATAACAGTAAATGCAGCTCCATCAAATAATTTAATCAATATCTCGCCTACACTCTAATAACTTCATGGTATTCCCCCTGTGAATAATCGAAGCCTCGTACTGTTAGCATGTATATCTACCAATATTTGAAGTGATAATTCAAGAAATTAGCTTGATTCCGCGAAGAATCTCGGCAAAGGTTAAACTTAATTCCAGTATCAAGATCCACGTAAAAGAAGCAATAGAAAAATTGGCTTCAACCCAAGATTTAAAAATTATTTGTCTCCAACTTTGCACCTCAATCAAATGGTAAACTTGGTAAATTTAAGGATACATTGGTCCCCTCCCACCCCCTCAACCAAACTCAAACTGGCTGTGCAGTTGATTTGCAGCATAGCAAGTGGATGTGGAGGTGTGGGAAGTAGCAAAAGCTACTAATCATACAAAAATGATGGCCTCTCTTCACACAGCCTGTAACCCCAACTCCTGTCTCTTGTTTTCTTCCTAAACTCCAAGAACCGTCCCAGGGATTTTGATTTATCATTCAACAGACCATAAAAAAAAACACTTCTTAATTTCCCATTGTCCTCCTACATACAAGATTTTCCATCTTCATATCAAATGGATACCTGTTTAGTCGCACTCATGGCGCTTTGTTTTCTGATGAGTCCTACTCCCTCTGACTGCCAGTTTGGCAAAATCTGGCACACCCCCATATGGCTTCTGCATCAACAATTTAACCCTGCAGTGGATTTAATAAACCAGCACCAGCTGTAAGAAACAAAATGGAGAACTCTCTTCATAATATCTCAACTCAAGCAACAAGTTTAGCTATCAAACAATCACTTGCTGAGTCCAAACATAGTACCAGTGATGGCGTGAAGTAGGTGTATGAACTACAGAGTTTCTACTAATAAAACAAAATGACCAAGTGAAATGAAAGAACAGTAAAATTTTCACATGTTCTTAGGGGGGTGGTGCAGTAAAATTTTAATTTTAAAGCATTATCTTGAGAAGAAAAACTATAGGTGAAATTTCTGGTCCCCCACCTTCCTCTTTATTATGCAAAGCAAGCAAAATTGAAAACCTAAACCCAGCTACACATAAGAGTAACTTACCAATTCAGAGCAGCTTGAAATAATCTGTCCATTTCTCTTGATCCTTTGTCTTGGTAGTCTGGACCAATTTCAACCTCATGGCCACTGATAAGATATACAAGGATATATTAGTTCGACTAACTGAAAGAAATATGCATTAGAAGACCTCCAAAAAAATTACAGATTTATGGAAGCTTTAGTTCGCCTCATGGTACATGTTTTCATCGTTGAACAACACAAACAAGATGGTAGGTGAAAAGCTTTAAAATTTTATTTTCCACAAAAGGATAATCAAAATCCACGATTCAACAACTTGGCCAGCAAAGGAAATATATGCTTCAAATATTTTCATGAAAATTACCGATTGAACTCAACTACAAAAAAGACTATCTTATGAAGCCTAAGAGGCAGATGCATTCATGAGAGCACCAACTTCCACAGGTTGCTCTGAAGAAAACAGGTTCAAAACATCAGCATGGTTACGTATGTAAGCTGGGCATTTGGAAAGGAAATCTTGAGCATCACCAAGTCTTTTGGCTGTGAAAAATGCTTCAAACATACAGAGGAACACTGAAGTAGCCGGAAACTTCTGTGAAGTCATCGCCTTCAAAAGAACAATTGCATCTTTGCCAATTCCATGTTTTGATACATACTCAATTATTGGGTCTATATATGGTGGAAATCCATGATTTTTCATCAATGGCAAGAGCTTTAAAGATTCTTTAAAACCCCCTTGCTCCAGCAAATCACTTATAATTACTTTGTAAGTTGCATGCCATGGCATTAAATTCTTCTCATTCACTAGATCCCAAAGAAAAATACTCGCATCAGTTGCCCTTCTTTTCTTGCAGTAAGCACTAATTAACAAGTGAAATGCATAACCAGCAGAAGAAACCCCTTCTTTAACAACCATCCTTCTAAAACAATCAGCAGCCTCATCAAGATTCCCAGCCCGGTAATGTCCCTCGATCAAAGATGCCCAGGTCTTGAAATATGGATCTTGTCCAGAACCTTCTATGCTATCCATGGACTTATATTTTTTGCCAGATTTAGTATACCTAAATGCTATTTTCCTTTGCAACTCCCCACTAACAATAAATCCAACTTTCTCTAACACCTCCAAAAGTTGATTCAACTCCCCAAATCTACCAGCATTGTTCAAAGACCTGAGAACTGCAGTAATCATTGAATTGGATAATACATTCCCATTGCTGGTAAAAGTCTGAACAACCCTTGAAAAAAGACTAATATTAAAGTCTTTGTGCACCACTACCTTTCTCATTAAGAAAGTAAAACATCGTACCGAAGGTTTATTAACTCCATCCATGGCAAAGTCGTACAGCATCACAGCATCCTCAATCATTTTTCTTTTACAAAAGCGCCTCAGCACCTTGACTTGAGATATGTTTCCATTTCCATTTCATACCCACATCTCTTCATTTCATCAACAAAATTCCAGAATCTATCAGCACAATCTTCTGTTCCTAGAACTCTTGCCATTGCGTTATATGTAACTTCATTATGCTTAAAAAGCCCACTTTCATCAATCCACCGAAAGAATATTTGGGCTTTCATTGGCTATGTTTCAAGATTCTCTAGTATATCTTTGACCATATTACTCGACCAATTAATATTAAAATCTTTTATTTGTCTCTCTACATCATCCCCCCACACTAGTCTTCTTGCACAACCTCAAACAAACTTCCCATTCGGAGCTTCCCATGGATCCTGATGCAAAAACATCTCTCAACCCACTAACATCGTCCTTCATATTGGCCTTCTCACAAGTTTCCAACATCTTATCACGGACAGCTTTCGATATCCCAAAGCCCTTTTTCTTCATTGCATCAGTCAATTCCCAAAAATCCTTAAAGAGCCCATTACCACCTAGAATACTTAACATCAAGTTATACGATTTGGAACTAAGTCTCGCGCCTTCATTCTGCAATACCCAATTAAAAAATCTCACTGCAACTTCAGGGCTAGACTCGAAGCTACCTAATACCTTCAACGCCAATTCGTGGCTAATGACAACGCCACTCAACTCCAAGCATTTCTTGATTTCATCGAAATCACTAGATTTACTGAAAACATCTGATACAATCACGTGATCGGGCTCATTCTGTTCAAGCTCAGGCTCGGATGAAAACCCTCTTTTAATATCATTTCCAGAGTTAATTCGGTTAAATTTAGAATCCAACAATGAAATAGAGGCACTGCCCTCCGAAGAATGCTTACGAACCAGCGAAGAGAAAAACCGAAGCGCTTGAAGATTGGAATATCGGACTTTACCTGGAAACAACTAGACCGAGAAGCGACGTTGAAATGCGAACGAACATGAGCTCGTAGAAGCAGCAGACGCCGTGTTTCGACCTCCTCAAACCTCGGACCAAAGAGAAAATTGCATACATGGTTTTTTATTTATTTGGATAGGCATACCATGCACATCATGGTATCGTCGTTGGATCGTAATAAAATCCATTAATTTTCGTTTTTTTAATTAATAAAAAAACATACATGCAGAAATTAACAATAAGAACTCAAACAAACTTCATGATCATTTTCATGGACGAAACCATCGGAAGAAGAGAACCCCATAGCAAGTTCTCTTTTTTATGCTCAGAAGAAAAACCCTAAAACCAGAAGCAAAAATGGAAGTTTATTGAAGAGAAAACGACGACGACGACCGGCTTCATTTATTCATTCCAGTTGCATTCTTCACCGCGTCAGCTGCTCCCTGCGCCTTGGCCTTCATCTGTTGCCCAGCCTGCGAAATCGAACATAAATTTTTCGAATAATTTCGTTTTTCATCGAAACTTTCAAATTCAAGAAAATGAGATTAGGTCAAGTTTCAATCGAAGAACTGGAATTCAGAAAAGCAGATGAAACATCAAAACGAACATCTTGCATCGACTCTTTGGCAGATTGCGCAGCATTTCCAGCCCTGTCCATGAGATTGCTGGCCTTTTCCTGGTCGTATAAAAACCAATTTTCAAACCCTAGTTTCGATGCCCATTGATCTGTAAAATGTAAAGCAAAGAAGAAAGAGAGAGAGAGAGACCTGAGCTTGGCCCTTGGCTTCTCCGGCGTGATAGGCCATCTTGTTAGAGTTGTCCGCCATTTTCGTCCTCGACTGAAAGCTCGAATTCTTCGACTGTCTGATCTTTCACTGCCTCTCTGCACTCTATGGCCCTCGCTAATCCCTACTTATAGACGCAGTCTTGCATTGCCAACTCCCTTCTCCCACTACACGTGTCGTCCATTTGTTCGCTGAAGTGAACACGTGTCATCGTGTAGTTGGAAGAATTAGTCTAATTCTCAACCGAAGGTTGTTGCTTTTTCCAAGGTTTTGACTAAGGATATTTAATAATTTAATTCCTCATTTTATATCAAATAAATTATCTTTTATTATTAATTTTTTAACTCAATTTTTATTCAAAATTAAGAAAATTAAATCGCCACCAGACGAGATAAAGAATGATGAGATTTTGACGTGAATTGATTCCGTTCGAAGTCGTTTTAACAGGTTGGAACTGAACCAAACCAAATTGACATTCTTCAAATGGTTCGGTTTACCAATCTTCGTTGATCATTCGTGGATATCTAAATTGAATTATAAATTATTAGGCAGAAAACTCTGGGCTCTATTTCGATTCGTCATCGTTAATCTTACTGCTAAACCCGATAATAGTTCCACTACAATGTTGGTTTTTCAAAGTTTAGACCAAACCGGACCAAATCAAAATCCACTGGTTTTGTTTTGCCTATTTTTCTCCAAACCTTTTGGGCCATAGTTAATGCTTCTACTGAAGTACTGGAAAATCCTTGGCCTCATCCATTTCAATCGGTTCTTCAATCTTCAGAACAAACTACTATCCAATCTCTATTATTCGTCCTGAAAAAGCTCCGACCCATCTTCAGACACCCCATTCCCCTCTCCTGAATCTATTTATCATCCCAAATCAACCAGGTGACTTAGCTTCGCATAAGATTGTAGTCATATCTTCTTGAGACTTGTATTGTATCGTGTTTGCTTGAGGGGAATTTTCAGATATTGTTGATATATATATGTGCTTGCTTTGAAAGATTGAATGGCTTGCTTTTCTGTTTTTTGCGATAATGGGTTCTTTCTTTCTCGGCAAAATCTGGAGTGGAAATTAGGAAAAAACAGGCCCTCTTGGAGGTGTAGGGATTTAGATTGTGGTTCAGTTATCTCTTCGTCCTCAAGATATCATCCTCACTGCAAATTTCATAATGAAGTTACATTTCCGAGTAAGCTTGACGGAAAAAATAGATTCTTCTCTTTCGAGCTCGGAAACAGCAGGAAAAACTGTTTTGGATTATCTTGTAGCTCTCAAAGCTATCGTTTGACAAGTCGAGAGAGTGGAATTAGGAAGACCCATGTTAGGAGGAGAGGAAATGGAGGTCTGAGAAGGAGATTTTCTTTGAGATTACGCCCGAGATTGAGATTGTTGAAGATTAGGCTGAGAAGAGCTTCAATCAGATCAGTTCTGAATAATTTTGGGACTTTTTTGAGGAAGAACATTAGAGTAGTCTCTGTTTCTTCTATAGTTACAATCTTCCTTGGATTTTGCTATCTGTTTTTGAAAATAACTGCATTACAGCCTTCAAAAGTTGTTCCTTATTCCGAATTCGTTATGTCACTTCAGAATGGGACTGTTACAAGTGTTTTACTTGAAGAAGGATCTCGTCGGATTTATTTTAACAGTGATTCTCAGAATTTAGATTCATCTCAAGATGGTGCTGAATCATCATCATCACCGAATAATATTTCTAATCAAAATTCAGTTGATGAGGCTGTGAATACGAATAGTCCAAGAAATATTCGAGCATCGAGCATAAATTTGTCTAAGATACTTTCGAGGAGTCAATCTCGTCAACCCGAGTGGCAGTATTCGACGAGGAAAGTAGATAGGGACGAGAAATTTCTTCTTAGTTTGATGAGAGAGAAGGGAACTGTCTTCGGATCAGCTCCTCAATCAGTTTTGACATCGATGAGGAGTACTTTGATAACGATATTAACTCTTTGGATTCCTTTGACTCCTTTGATGTGGCTTCTCTATCGGCAACTTTCAGCAGCAAATAGCCCGGGTAAGAAGCGCCAATCCAACAGACAGACTATCGGGTTTGAGGATGTCGAGGGTGTTGATAATGCCAAGATGGAGCTCATGGAGGTAATCTCCTTTCTAACTTTGGCACATTTTTGCAATTTTTTGCATGAGTGCAATGATTATGTAATAGGAAATGGAATATATATATTATTATTTTCCTTTATTTCTATCAATTTAGAAACAATTACGAATAAATAAGAAATACGTTCTTTTTGAATCTGCATTTTCAAGTTTTTATATAAATTTCCTTTTTAATAGATAGTAGCGTGCCTTCAAGGAGCTATAAACTACCAAAAACTTGGAGCAAAGCTACCTAGAGGTGTACTGCTGATAGGTCCTCCTGGAACAGGGAAAACACTCCTTGCTCGGGCCGTGGCTGGAGAAGCTGGGGTGCCCTTTTTCACCGTTTCGGCCAGTGAGTTTGTGGAATTATTCGTCGGACGAGGGGCTGCGCGTATTAGAGACCTTTTTAACGTTGCCAGAAAATCTTCGCCGTCTATTGTGTTCATCGATGAACTCGATGCTGTTGGAGGGAAGCGCGGGCGAAGTTTCAACGATGAGCGAGACCAAACATTAAACCAGGTATATATATATATATAAGATAATGTTGTATTTACTTTCTTGACGTATCTTCTGACATATCGAGATGTGATTAGTTTAGTTAAAATATTTTTAATATATTATAATTAAAATAATTATTTATTACATCGATCATAGTTTACACGTTTAAAGATAAGTTAAGATAAACTCAACACTACTCATATATATTCACTTGAACTTTTGGGATCACTAATGATTGAACATGTTATTGTTCTAATTTTTTCACTTTGTTTCTGCGGTGTAGTTGTTAACGGAGATGGATGGATTCGAGTCCGATACAAGAGTGATTGTCATAGCTGCAACTAACAGGCCAGAAGCACTAGATCCCGCTCTCTGTAGGCCTGGACGATTTTCAAGAAAAGTCGTCGTAGGAGAGCCCGACGAAGAAGGCAGGCGAAAAATCTTGGCCGTACATTTTCGAGGAGTTCCACTCGATGAAGAGCCCGATATGATGTGTAATCTAGTCGCCTCTCTCACTCCCGGTTTCGTTGGCGCCGATCTTGCAAACATCGTAAACGAAGCTGCCCTGCTCGCTGCTCGTAGAGGTAGGCCAAGAACTCAAATTCTTTTACATTAGGTCATGAAAGTTCATTTAGAGAGAGAATTAGAGAGAGTGGGAGAGAGCTCTGTTTCACTTTTTTTTGTTTTGTTTTTAAGGGGATGAAAGTGTTATGAGGGAAGATGTAATGGAAGCAATAGAGAGATCGAAATTTGGAATAAAGCAGGCCAGGACAAGCACAATAGGGCAGGAGCTTGGGAAACTGTTTCCATGGATGCCATCACTGATGGGAAGAGGAGAGGATCCTCAATGGCCGTTGGGCTACCAAACTCTCAGCTAATCAGTATGCCCACTCTGTTTTTATCGGCTTTTTCCGAATGAAATTATCGCTGACGATACGCTTATTCATCGATTATCTCGAGCAATTTCAAGTGGCAAATGCGGTGCTTGACCCTAATGTCCGAATTAATCTCGAACATGCACCTTTATCTATTTAACTTTTTGTTTCGTTTTCGGATGATTTTGACTATGGGATGCGGCATAGATGATGCTTACGATTTACGTAGACAGTTGACTTGGTATTTTGATTATGTCGTAATTAGTTATAATTTGTCACGTTATTTAAACAAACTATTACGTTACTTGTTGATAAGTATTTTATTAACCGTATAAATGTAACATAATTATTGAAAAAAAAATTAATGATTTTGAAGACTCGGATATTTAATTGATGACATATTTCACACCCAAGTATATAAATTATAGACGATCTTTGATTTGCCTCGGGCCCTTAATCTCCAACCTCACCGGTCACCAGTCACCTGATCTCTCTGTCTCTATCTCTCTCGGATCTCTGCCACCCTCCGACTCCGAGAGGTATAAGCTTATCAGAACTGGCACTCGTAATGATTTTAGATTGCACGGCGATTTGGTTTTTTTCATTTTTTATGTAGTTCTTTTCTACAGTCTAAACTATTGTTCGTTTTCAACTAATCCATCAATTTGAAGGGTAAGAATTCAGTGTCGCTGCTTCCTTCCAGAAGCTTCATGCATGCCTAATTTCACAATACTAAACACTAATAGTTATGATTTGTTCAGTAGCCATTAATATCAAAAATCTAATTTAGATTCGCGTGTTTATCGAGCAGTGTTTTATTTGGCTAATGATGGAAAAGTTGGAAGGTGCTGTTTCGGGTATTGTTTTTTTTTTCTTCTTTGTAGCATCGTACATCGTATTGTTCCTTAAAATCGAATCATTTTTCAAAGTATGAAGATGGTTCATCTTGTAGTTCTCCATCTAAGATTCTTAAGTGGTGTTAGCTTTGTCTCTGAATCTCGTTCCATGTTGAAATCTACCCACTGATTTTCCTTTTCTCACTTTGATGTTTTTTTGCATAAAATCTTGTTTTGTTTATGGTTAATAGCATTCAAGTCATAGAAGCATGGGCTCTCCACAGCAACCCAAGAGAAGGGTGGCATTTGTGCTAATTGATGGATTGGGTGACGTATCACTCCCAAAATTGGGATTAAGAACTCCTCTTCAAGTAGCAAAAGTACCAAATCTGGATTCAATTGCTTCGGCTGGAGTTAATGGTCTGATGGACCCTGTCGAGGTAGGATTGGGTTGTGGAAGTGATACTGCTCATCTTTCTCTGTTAGGTTATGACCCTAGAGTTTATTATCGAGGTCGAGGTGCATTTGAATCTATGGGTGCTGGATTAGCTATGTCACCTGGAGATATTGCATTCAAGGTTAGTTTTTTCACTAGTGAAACCTTTTTTCCCTATCTTTTCTTCTTAATTTCCTTTTTTTCCATTGTTCATTGAATTTTCATTTTTTTTGCCTTGTCTCAAAGCCCCTCTTTTCTTAATGCTTTGTGTTTGATTATTTGGAAAATCAGATGTAATCTATTGAATTATTAAAGACTTGCCCTCTTTTAGTAGGAAAAGAGGTGTACAAGCTTAGCTAAAAATATAAAACTCCTGGAAACTTCACACCAATTTAAATCTCTCTGCCTCCAGGACAGAGTATGGTATAATGAAGATATAGGCTTCACCAGATTTGACTTCTCTGTTCTTTCTGTATTTAGAAATATCTTATGCATACCAATTGAATCAGTACTTTTTTATTATAAACGTTGACGACTAACGGTTCAATAATTACATGAATTTCCTAGTATAATGAAAATTCAGCAGCACACTGAATTTTTTAATCTGTTTGATCTTCTCTAAAACTTTCGACTCCCATTTCTTTTCTTTGAATGACAGACTTGATAGTTTCTTGTATTTTCTTTGTTTCTTGTCCTGGCTTATAATAAGTTTATCTCTCTACCTATAGTCGAATTTTGCTACATTGGATGAGAAAACGGGTATCGTAACCAGCCGGAGAGCCGACAGACATTTTGAAGAGGAGGGTCCTATATTTTGTGCTGCGCTTGATGGAATGAAGATCCCTTCTTTCCCTGAATACGAAGTCAGAGTAAGGTGAATATCAAATTTCTACTTCACTTAGTTACTCTCTCTCTTTTTTTTTCATAATTTCAAGCCGGGCGTGTTGTTAGATTTACTTGGTTTTAAATTGCTGATTTCGATGAGTTTGATTGAAGGAGATGAACTTTTATAGGTATGCAACAGAACATAGATGTGGAGTGGTTGTAAAAGGGCCAAAACTAAGTGGAAATATATCAGGAACAGACCCACTAAAAGACAACCGATTACTTTTGCAAGCCAAGGCTCTCGATGACACTGATGAATCTAAGCACACTGCATTAGTAGTCAACGAATTATCCAAGGAAATATCGAAGATTCTTGTCTCCCACCCCTTAAATGCAAAACGAGCAGCTCAAGGCAAGACAATAGCGAATGTTGTTCTTTTAAGAGGTTGTGGCATTCGAATCGAGGTGCGCCGATTGAACCATTTTGTATTTGCAAGATGTTTCTACATAACAATAGCTATGAAATTTCAATATTTAACCATTTTTTTGCTATTTGAATTCAAACCATAGGTTCTTCCATTTGAGCAAAACCACGGTTTGTCGCCTTGCATGGTTGCGCCCACAAAGATTATTGCAGGGCTTGGCTTATCGCTTGGTATTGATATCTTAGAAGCTCTAGGAGCAACTGGAGACTATAGAACACTTCTGACATCCAAAGCAACTGCCATTGCCAATGCACTTTCGGCGCCATTGCAGACTTGCCCGAATGTTTTTGTGCCTGGAGAGGACAACCACACGGCCGGGAGACCAGATGGTTATGATTTTGGGTTTCTTCACATCAAGGTAATTCCAATATCCCCTTAATAATCCCCACCATCCATTTCATTATAGAAAATTACAAGTAGAATATAATAGAAAGTAAAGAGGGTTATTCATGATTATGCTTAAGATTATTAGAATTTCGATATTATAATATCATCCATGCTCATTGTTTATTTCTTCATTTTCTTATACATTTCCAAAAAGATAAAAGATTTCCTAATCTACTTGCATCTATGCTCTTTGGATTAACATGTAAAATGATGAAGTATGCTAAAAAGATAAACTTAACACTATTTTTCATAAAATTCTCCATTTTTTCATTCATTGATATCTATGAATTTTGCCTTTGGTCCAAAGGTTATCGAAAAAGTATTCGTTCAATGATGTGCAGGCAATCGATGATGCCGGCCACGACAAGGCGATCATGTTGAAGGTCAAAGGACTGGAAGCGGTCGATAAAGCGATCGGGCAGTTAGCCAAGCTTCTTTGGGTTGCAGAAACAACCGGAAAATTCAAGTACTTCATTTGCGTCACTGGGGACCACTCGACCCCAGTCGAGTATGGGGACCACAGCTTCGAGCCAGTCCCATTCACCCTCTGTCGGTTAAAAGATATGGTTGGAGCAATGGGCGGGGAGTCTGTGGTTTTACAAACATGTCTCGATGCATTTCCACTCCCGATTGTCGGAGATGATGGAGAGGAAATTGAAGAAGAAAGGGTCGGGGAGAAGAGCAATGAAGCTGCTTTTAATGGCGACTCTGTGAGGGAGTTCAATGAGATTGAAGCTTCAAGAGGGTGTCTTGGTCGATTTGGTGGTGGGCAGATGATGGAAATCATCAAGACTTTTGTTAAATTAGATGCTTTGGCTTAAACTGCAGACTTGTTCTTCACACTTTGTTTGAAAAAAGTTAATAATTTATTTGCTATTTGTGTGATCAAAACAATACTAAAAATAAACAGCTTTATAACTAAGAAATTTAGAGCTCAGTGAGATAAGGAACCAGGCGCAAGAGAGCGGTGGTAAACAAGCACCTTCTTCTTGGGTTCGAGAATCAAGGGGGAGCTTGATGTCTATACTGTGTCAAAGCAGCAGAAGACCAGAGAAAAAGGGCATCAAGAACGAAGATCAGAGCCAAATATGGAAAGAATGACAAACGAAAACCAATTGCCACACAATCCCAAGAGCATTTTCAAGTAATCACAGAAAAATGGTAAAACAAGTGGAAGCAAGCAATTGGAGATGGAAGAGTAATCAATCATACCAGCAGCCTTGAGAAGCAGAACTGATGCCGGTGGAGTTTTCAATATGAATGTGAAGCTTTTGTCCTGATTATGAAAACCCAGGCTCAAGATAACAAGAAACATTGAGAGAGATAGAGAGATTTCCAGAGAGAGAGAGAGATTACTGACATCGAAGACTGTAATTTCAACTGGAATGACATAGCCAGCCTTATCTGCAGTTCTGGCATTGTAATCCTTGCAGAAGGCCATGATATTAACACCCTTAGAACCAAAAGCAGGCCCGACAGGAGGTGCCGGAGTGGCCTTACCAGCCTCAAGCGCTAGCTTTATCATTCCAATTACTGCAATAAATTCATAAAATTAGCTCGATCCGGTAAGCAAATGAGAAAATCCGTGGAAAAAATAAGAAAATACCTTTCTTGGCTTTACCACCAGGCTTCGCCTTTGGGGGAGCCATTGCTCTTACGGTGAGACATCTCCTAATGGGCGATGATCGGATTGAAGAGTTGTTATGCGAAGATAAACTCGTCAATGGCGGCGCAAGAAATGAAGAGGAAAACTGCGTGACTGCGACACTACCCTTTGAATAGGGAGAATAAGGTGAGAAAATACAGAGTGATAGGAGGAAAGCGAGGACGCCATTGACGAGAGTAGCACTGAGGAAGTAGATCATGTTTGGATAAAACCAGGGAAATTGTCTGTATTTCATCGATCGACCTTCCATCTTAGCAGGCCTATAATGCGATCCAATTCAATACTTGAATTTCAACTGCACGAGAGCCCAAACCAATCTGGACTTCACTTGACTCTTCTGCTAAAATGGGTAGATGGCGATTTTGACGATTTAGCGTAGCATTATGATTGGCATCGCGTCCCTTGGTCTTAAGCCTGACAAGAACAACCCCTTACAAAGACGAGCCAAGCTCGTTATCTGATCTAAAAAATTTCACTTTTTTTGCCTTGAGACGAGACTCCACGGACGCATCTGATGAAGCTAAAGATGAAATTTTTTTGCCTTGAGACGAGAGATTGTTTTCTATCCGAATTCTAAGCAGAATATAATACCCAATTCGCAAACGAAGATAACACAACGATCACGAGAACTCAGCACAGCAGAACGAAGATGGAGGATTGATTGATAACAATCACAACGTTTCTTTTACACATTTTATCAAACAGCTTGGGGGCATCTCAGATTTCTCATGAACTTCATTGCATCTCAGATCAAGAATCCAGACATTTATAAGACGTTGATGAAAGCCCAAACACGCATGATTCGTGTAATCTACGAGTGCACTTAAAATTTTCCGGTCGTCGCCGGCTGCATTATTTTCGAGAATTTTACGATCAACCACCGACGAGGGGCTGTGAAACTATATATTTCTTGTATTTTTCAAATCTAAATTGCTAGAAAACTAGATCTTAGCAAAATATATCAAATCTGCTGCAATTTGCTCTGTCCCTCTTCTTCTCCTTTTTCAACATATAAAGGAAGAGCTCATTCCAAGCATCAACAGGGCCAGGCAGGCACCAATGAACGCAGTCAGCCGCCGTCGAATTCTTCCTCAAACCTAAACGATTCGGGTGCCCGTCCGGCCTCATCATCATCGCCACCGTCGTGTTCAAAACCCTAAATTTCAAACCTTTTTGCAGACCCATTTGCTCCGCTGCCTTGAATTCCTCCATTTGTGTCTGCAACATCTGCATTATATACCATTGCAGCTTCAGTTCTGATCTCGCGAATGGCGATTTCCTCTCGCAACTTCCCCCTTTGTTCCAGTCCCCGTTCTCGTAATGCGACGGCGAATATGTTCTCAGAAACGTCACCCCCTTGAAGTTCTTCAGCCGGCTCAGGGTCAAAAACGCTGTTCTAAATGCCTTTCTGTAGGCGTAGAAGGTGATGAACTGTGTCAAATTTGTCTCTTGGCACTTGTGGCAGCCGACGAGCTGGCCGTTCTCGTACAGGAATACTGGCCGGAAGAACCACTGGCCGGCGGAGATGATGACGTAGTCGAATTGCTCGACCTCGGACGTCCACGCTTCGTCTGCTTCGTCTAGGTTAAGGCTCATGAGACTGTTGGCTCCGAAGCCATTTGGATCTGAATCTTTGCTCTTCACCAGATATGGAGACCAGAGTATAGCCACAGTGAAGTTGTAATTAGGAAAAAGCCATCTTTTGAACTTCACGTCTGATGAATTTCTCGATATGTCCACCGGAGAAACCACCTGAAAATTGAAAACGACGATATAACCGATCCCAGAAATGAATTTTGATTATTTTGATCCTGTGATCTACATAAGTTCCACTACATCTGAAATTCATCTTCTACCCTGGTTTTCAATTTTCAAATGATCGAGAAACTTTTGCAGACACCCACTTTGAAAGGAGGGTAAGCTTCACAGATCAAGATCATAAAAGTTTAAACTACTGTAAAAAAACTATATTTTACTTTTGACTTAAAAGTCAACTCAACTCCTTACGATTGCTCTTGATTTGATCTTATAATGTTCGAGAACTAACGAAGCCGTCGCCTAGACGATTCAATCAATAATTTAATTAATAAATCATCATGAACAATAAAAGACTAATTTTTTTATAGTGGTGATGAATAACTCTGGACTGGACCACAAAAATCAAGTAGAATATTATCTAAAACATACGCAGAGAGAAAAATAATAATAATAAACAAGCCAGATAATAAAAGATAATACTTTTTATCCGAAAAAAATGAAGAAGATGAAGTTTGAGTGAAGGAAACTTACTGTGTTGAGAAGACAGAGAAGAGACTGCATTTGATTCCTTCCGACAGAATCTCCGACAAAAGCCAACGCCTTCCCTTTGACGAGCTCCAGAAACTCGACTCCGTCGAACAATGGCAGCTCGCACTCATCTGGTTTCCATCTCCACTTCATGAACTCCTCGTCTGTTCTTCCAAATCTCAAGCAATTCTGCTCATCGATCATCAAATTACACGTTCGATTCGTGTAATACGGCCCTGAAAGATTCTCAACCCACTCCCCACTAAACATATCGCACTCTTTTTTCCAGTTCAAGCCGTCGAAACTGAGCGTGAACGGCCGCCGTGACGGCGACGACGAGCCGGAACGGTCGTTCAAATGGAGCTGAATTAGGGCTAGAAGAACAAGGGTTAAAGCTAGAAGAACAACCCTCTTCTGGGTATGGTTTGAAGTGAGTTTTGCAGTGGAAAGCTCCAGAGCTTGAAGCTTCATGGCGGGTGAAAATGGCGAGAAGTTTTTATGTTCATTATTATTGCCACTCAAATCTTTGTGTTTATAGGCTGTACAGACACTTAGAGATTTGAATGATTAACTATTACTTTATTGGTATGATGATTTAATTACAACTAAAATCAATTTAATTAATGCTGGTAAGACATCAAAATCAGTATCAATATTTGTAAATCTGTTCATATTTTTCACAATTTTTCATCGATGATCGTCTTAGAACTAGCTATAAATTTGACATTTTGCAATTTTATAACTATTTTACACCAATTATACTGAGTTTTCGAAGCTTTCCAAGCTCAAACTGTCAATGCACGTGCTGTTTCATCCATCTATCTGTCATTGCTTATATCTGTAATTTTGGAATTAATTTAAAAAATCATTGAAGAAATGGCTGCTAATCCATCATTATCATCTGTAACGTTTATTTTAATTTATTTAAATTAAAAAAACACTTTTTTAATTACTCGGCTTCAATGAACTGTGTCGGCTCATTCTGACTGGATAAATAATAGATTATTTTTACAAAAATAATGAAAATCTAAACCATTGTATGTATTTTGGTCTACTTGATTTCATCTTTAAACATAAATAATCCATATTCAAATTCAACACAAATTCGACCTTGAAATTTGCAAGCACGGGTAGAATAAGCTCGTTAATTTCACATGGGCAGATTCGATTACAATTTTAAGACATACTCATGAGAACATATGACGCAGACCGGGAGATAACGGTTTGTGGGCGACGTTGGTGTTGTGTGTCGACACATCTTATGTACTATTTTCGACTCCATTTATTTAATTTATTTGAAGAATAATGTGATGGGTAATAATTAGAAATGTATGGGTGGAAAGGAGTGGGTGTTGGTTTTATTAGGTGTCGTTTTGGATTTTAAGAAAAGAAAAAGGGGTGAAGAAGACTTGTGAGGTGGACTGGTTTGGAGGGATTAGCTCAGGCTTTTTTTAGGATCACCGGCTGGAGTTTGAAACCAGCCAAACTCTGTCGGACAACATGTCTCTCCGTTGTTTCTCAGTTCCGACAGGTAGTTTCTAGTGCTAAGAAAGAGCATTCATGGTGATTAATGTAAGTTTCTGGGAGGGTACATGGTCCTGTTTCAAAGAAAATAAGAACACTCCAATGTCAGTCTACATTCAAACATTGCTTTTCCCGAAGAGAGGATCTCCCTGTTTCGGGTCGAAGTTCACCAAAAATTTATGTGTTTTCGAGATATATACACTCATAAACACACAAATTTCAAACTCAGATAATAAGAAAATATAGAAGGACGATCTCGAATCCAAATAATATAATCAAACTGTCCAAAAAGAACACAAAATTTGCAAAAGGGAATACCTTGCTTTCAGTTGCATTTCCAATAGTATTGCTGTAGCCAATTGCTGTTCAGGAGTCGAGAGATAAATCTATGATAGCAGGTGGCTTGATGGACAACATTCAGCCCAGGACCGGATGATATTTGTCGATTTCTTGAGATTACATGATTTTGACCGATCATGTTAATAAGTGGGATGGAAGAGCATTTGCAAGTCTTTGCAGTGCAGGCATGACCATGGTAACAAAGGTGGATCTAGCAATAAGAATGAATGCGTTGAATATGGCAGACATTGCAGGAGCTAAACCTATCTGTTTCAATCAACAATTAAACCTCAAAGGTAGTCCAATTATGGTCATTTACTAGATTAGATCAATAATGGACTAATAATCACTCTAGAAATACAATCCAGTTATTACATGCCAGTAGAAGAAGAAGATCGTTTTTTTTTAATTTTGCATTTTTCATCAGCCAGAAAGTAAGAGGAAATACTTAAAAAAAGGTTCCAAAAAATGTAACCTGAGAATCAAATGGTTCTTGATCAGGTAACACTACTATATCTCCTCTTGGTATGCACATGATTGAAACCTTTCTCGTCGAAGCCTATACCAAATGGAAACAGTCAAAAATGAGAATAATATTCTAAATTGAACATTTTACAACATAGAAAGCATGCATTTTAACCGGAAAACTTCAATACTGAGTGTGCAAAGATGACAAAGAATTTAAATTTTTAACATAGTCCTTCCAATTTAAAATTTTAAGTTGCTTTATGAACTTAAGTTGCTGAGTAAATGATATGATGGTAAAACAAAATCAATGCATACCATGTGATTTGCCCGATTTTGGATGCAAGAATAACAAAATCGATGTCAACATGGCAAAATCCCCCTGGTACTACTGAAATCTGTCCAACATATAACGCATGAAAATTCAGCTGCTGTAGATAAAACAGTAGTGCTGGATGTGAGCGTCAACTTCGTTTGGCCTTTTTGAAACATCAGCAGATGAGGGCCCATCATGTGAAGTTCTTGAGATGCATGTTGGTTCTTTCTCAGTGCTTGTATTTGACTGAATAGAAGCATACTCATTATCATTATCTTCAATCTCTTGAATCAGTTCCAAAGTATCTGAATTTCCTATAAGTCCATAATTGTACATTGGAAATTTGTTAAGGTACCACAGCTGCATTATTTTCATCGGCTGAATGAGCAGAAGAAGTTGAAGAATCACTACACAGATCATGAACTCTGTGTTTGGTGCTCCTGCCATCAACATCTAAAGGCACAGAGCCGGAGGCATTGCACCAAACTTTCCCCTGCAAGTCTCTTTCCAGAAAAAGTTGAAGCATCACCATACGGGTGGTGACTTTCATGTTCAGTGCTCTGACTGCCAACATCTAAAGGAATAGGCCCCATGGCATTTGGACAAATGCTTTTCTTAATGGGTCTCCTTTTACGAGGTGATTCAGTATTAGTTCTTGTCCGATATCTTAAAAAGAATGGGGATAGATATCTTGTATTTATACATCATCCTTTATCAGGAAGAGGTCTATCACCCTCCAACATAAGAGTTACTTCGTCTTCTTAACACGTGATATAGAACGTTAAAGTAGAAAAAATTTAAGCAACACGCATATGATTACAAGTTTACGCGCTGAGAATTGCAGGAAACGATGAGGGAAGATAATAAAAATTACCGAAAAAAGCATAATATCATTGAAATTATACAAACCCTTGAAATAAATCGAAATCTTAGAAAAAGTGTCGCACTAACCGAAACGCATCAAAACAAAAATCTTGAAATCGCAGTAATATCAAGAAAAAACGAAGCATCCTAACAAATAAAATTACAAGTCACAGAAACAAGAAGACAAACCATAAACATGGGGGAGGCAGCTGAAGCTCACTATGGACGCAAATTAGGAACAAATCTGAAGAGAAAATTCAAGATTAGGAAGAGAGCTAAGAAGAAAGCCAAATAGAACAGACCACTAGTGATAGACTTGCCGCGCTGAGAGAGAGATCGGAGAAGAGGTGGAGAATCGCTTCGCCGCCGCACCATCGTGGACTACTTCCCGGGAAAAGTAAAATTTGAATTTCGATTGTGAGAACAAATATAATTACTAATTAAATATATTCTAATGATAAATCTTAAATGTTATTTTAATAATTTCGATTAATTAAATCAATTAAGATGATTTTTCATAAAATAAAAAAAAATACAATTACATAATTTATTTCAATTCTATCAATTTTAAAAGTAATTAAAATTCATTAAATTATAATATTAATTAAATTAATGAACAACCTTAAAAACAAAAACAAGCAACACACAAACAAGTATTGAAACCGGCAATCCGGTCCACACCCGAACTCTATTCTCACGTTGGTGTAACCGAGCGACCAATAATTTAAACCAAACCAAATATAAAAATTAATTTTTAACCGACTCATTCCAATCAGTGCGGGTTGGTTTGGATTGCTCGTCCCAACCTAGACAAACCCGACCTAGTTTGGAGCAACGAGATCGAATCATTCGACTTTGTAATCATCTAGGTCGGAGTTAATATTGTATTAGGCGATGAAGTTGGGGGTATTGCAATTGTTACCCTAGAAATAAAACAAAGGCTTTGGAGGTGTCAAACAAGAACACAAGAAGTCGAGCTTCTTTGTTCTCCAAACTTTTTGAATCGAACAAAATACATTGCAAAAATGAATACTCGATTAATCTAATTAACCCGGCTTGTGCGAGCAGTCGGACACTAATCAGTGTTCTCGTATAAAAATATGTTTTAACCTAGAACATAAGATAATACAACGTAATGAAGATTAAAGTTTGATTTGTCAAACAACGAAAACCCTAAAAAATCAGAGTCAAATACCCGTTTTACACACTGTTTTATTAATAAAATCCATTCATATTGTCTTTTATAACTGGATCCAACCTCATAGTTTGAGTTGAGTTCGTGTGCATTGAAACCAAGTCCAGACCTAGATCGACACATGCAAAAACGTGTAATTAAATTTGGAATTAATCTTCTAAAATCGCTGAAAGACAAATAAATAAATACCCAGATCTTAGGAATGACAGCTAGGTCATAGAATACACAAACAGAATGTGCTGTAAGACGTTTGACCATCATTCAAAGAAAGAAAAAACAAACATTAGAACTACTTTGGAAGATTTTGAGATCTAATTTCATGTTAAAAAAACATTGAAACCAATTATAAATTGAGCTGAATGAAGATCATGAACAGTTATAATGAAACAAGTGGTCTCTTGTAAATAAACACAAGGATCCAATCTCCATTTCACCCGCACATTGTTCATCATGAATCTTCAAGCTCTTCGTATATTATTCGGAAAAATCAGTCCAAACCAGACCCTGAAGAACAAGCTTCTTTTTCTCCTCTTCAACCTGGTTCTTCTAACCATAATTAAGCTCAATTTCGACGACAATCCCGGGTTGTTTTCGACAAAGCCTCCTGAGATCAAATCCGACTGTTTCAGTTCGGAAAAACCAGTGAAGGAATGCAACATATTCAGTGGGAGATGGGTTGAAAATCCAAATGCTTCTTTTTATAACAATTCGGCGTGTGATTTCCAGATGGATTTACAGAACTGCGGGAAATATGGAAGAAGAGATGAAGAGTTTCTGAAATGGCTGTGGAAACCAGATGACTGTGAGCTGCCATTGTTCGACGGAGCTGAGTTCTTGGAGGTGTTAAGGGGTAAGGCTATTGCTTTTGTTGGAGATTCCATTGCAAAGAATCAAATGCACTCTCTTCTTTGCCTTTTGTCTTCTGTAAGTTCTTCCCTCAAAATGGATTTTTTCTCTCTCTCTCAAAACCTAAATTCTTTCTAGAATTTAAATTTTGTATGAAAATGTTTTTGTTCACCGCAGGTGGCTTCTCCAGAAGAAATTTATAAACACGATACATTCGATCTGAATTTTAGAAGTTGGTTCTATGCTTATTACAATGCCACAATATCAACCTTTTGGTCTCCGTTTTTGGTGAAGAACGACGACTTAGGTCTTACTAACTCCTCCTCCCCCGACCTCTTGAACGTCTATCTAGATGAAGCGGACGAGGTTTGGACGACAGAGATCAAATCCTTCGACTACGTAGTCATTTCGGGTGGAATATGGTTTCTCCGGCCGTCGATGGTTTACGAAAACGGTCGCTTGGTGGGATGTCATTCATGCAACGAAACAAACATCACAAAACTCGAAACCTCATACGTATACAGAAAGGCATTCAGAACAGCATTAATGAGCCTAAACAGGCTCGAAAACTTCAAGGGAGTGACGTTTTTAAGAACAATATCGCCGTCGCACTACGAGAACGGTCAGTGGAACAGCGGCGGAACTTGCCGGTGGAAACAGCCGTTGAGCAGAGAGGACACGACGGTGCCGCATTATATACTGCAGATGCGGGAGATCCAAACGGAGGAATTGGCAGAGGCGGAGAAGAAGGGCTCCGAAAGAGGCCTGGAATTTAGGGTTTTGAACGTGACAGAGGCCATGGCGATGAGGCCAGATGGGCATCCAAATCATTACGTTGCTAAAAAGAACGCTACAATTGCTGATTGTGTCCACTGGTGCCTTCCTGGCCCTATAGATTCGTGGAATGCATTTTTGCTCTATTTATTGAAATATAAAAATTAATTAAATTTGAGTGTAATTTGATTACAAATGCATCTAATTTTCGACTAGTCTATTTTTATAAATTTTCTAACTATAACAAATAACGTTAGATGTACAAAAAAAATCCCGCGTAGGATCGGTGCTCGACTGCATCATCGTCTCCGGCAGAAATTGGTTTTTTCGGCCATAATGATACACGAGAACGATCAACTAATCAGATACCATCTTTGTCACGAACCAAACGTGACCCAACTCGACCCCTTCTACGCATACAGAAGAGCCTTCAGAACAACATTCAAGACCTTCAACAGACCGAGAAACTACAAGGGAACGACATTCTTGAGGACGTTCGGTCGGACAGTTCGAAAATGCGTCGTGGGACAAGGGCGGCAGTTGCAACAGAACGACGCCGTACATGTATCGCTATTTGTCATGAATTAGTATCGAGAATCTCGAAACGATCGAGAACAAATGTTCAATTGACCGGGAACGAATGTTATCCCTTGCTTCACACTAAAATTATTCTAATACATGGCTTGCAATTCTCATTCACATTCATAGACCTAAACTTCACTCATACTCCTAATCCATCTTTCTTACCCAATCAATATAATCCCACCTCATTCACTTTCTCTCTGCACAATCTACATTACAACATTCTCTCTCCTCTTTTTTGTTGACTTTTCAACGCTGAATCATTCAAGGGAAGATCTAACCAATCAAAGGGTACTCATGTTGAAGAAATTGAGAAGAAAAGTCAAAACCTTAGTCAACAAGAGTTTCAAAAGGCCTTGCAGAGCTCCAAGCCCATCGGATTCTTCCTCCTCCCACCCTCCTCCGTCGCAAGTTCAACCTCCGACCATGTTTCCGACGCAGACGTACCGGAAAGCTCCGTTTCTGTTTCCTCGTACTGAATCTTCTGTTCTTCCTGAACCTACCCTTTTCTCTCCTCGTCTCCTCTCCGCCCCTTTGCCCACCAACTCTTTCTTCCAGAACTTCGGCCTCAAAAATGGCGATCAGCCTGAGTATCTCCATCCCTATCTCGTTAAATCCTCTCTCTCCTCCGTTTCCGTTTGCTACCCATCTCGATTTGCCAATTCCGCCTTCTTGTACCAAGTTTTCAACGCTGATCTTACAATTTCGGCCGCCGATTCAAGCTTCACAGATTCGCAGAAGCCCCATGTAATATCGTCATTCGATGATCTCAGTCTCACTTTGGATATTCCCTCTTCCAATCTCACCTTCTTTCTCGTCCGGGGCAGTCCGTATTTGACCAGCTCGGTTTCGAACGGCACAAGAGTCTCCGTCTCCACCATTCACGCGATTCTCTCACTTTCCAGCAACAATTCTCTCACCAAGCACACGATCAAGCTCAACAACAATCAAACATGGCTGATTTACTCATCATCGCCCATCACATTCGCCCAAAGCGTCTCCTCGATCACTTCCGGGGCGTTTTCCGGAATCATTCGCGTTGCAATATTGCCAGATTCTTCCCAACAATACGAAGAGATCCTTGATCGATTCAGTTCGTGTTTCCCAGTTTCCGGAGTGACTGATTTCACTAAGCCATTTTGTTTGGAATACAAATGGCAGAAGAAAGGATGGGGTGAACTACTCTTGCTTGCACACCCTCTGCATCTTCGTCTACTATCAGGTACTGATTGTGATGTTACTATCTTGGAGAATTTCAAGTACAAAAGTATAGATGGTGATCTTGTTGGTGTTGTTGGAGATTCTTGGGTCTTAAAACCGGACCCAGTTTCAGTAACTTGGCATTCAAGTAGAGGTTTAAAAGAAGATTCATATGATGAAATTATCTCTGCTCTTAGTAAGGACGTTTCTAGTCTAAATTCGAACATCGAAACAAATTCATCTTATTTTTATGGAAAATTGATTGCAAGAGCAGCAAGGCTGGCTTTGATTGCAGAGGAGGTAAGTTTCCTCGAAGTGATTCCAAAAATAAAGAAGTTTCTGAAGGATGCTATTGAGCCTTGGCTGGATGGGACTTTCAGTCAAAATGGATTTCTATATGATGCAAAATGGGGTGGAATTATAACAAAACTAGGGTCTTTAGATTCTGGTGCTGATTTTGGATTTGGAGTTTATAATGACCACCATTATCATCTCGGCTACTTCCTTTATGCCATTGCTGTTCTTGCCAAAATCGACCCTTTTTGGGGTAGAAAATATAAACCTCAAGCTTATTCTCTCATGGCAGACTTCATGACCTTAGGCAGACGATCGAATTCAAACTATACCCGATTGAGATGCTTTGATTTCTACAAATTGCATTCTTGGGCAGGGGGATTAACAGAATTCGCAGATGGTCGGAACCAAGAGAGCACAAGTGAAGCTGTAAATGCATACTACTCAGCAGCTTTAATGGGGCTTGCTTATGGAGATACCCATCTAGTAGCCACTGGATCGATGCTCGTAGCTTTAGAAATTCAAGCAGCTCAAATATGGTGGCACGTAAAAGAGGGAGACAATATTTACGACGAGGAATTCAAAAGAGAAAACAAAGTCGTCGGAGTTTTATGGTCTAACAAAAGAGACAGCGGATTATGGTTCGCTCCTCCCGATTGGAGGGAGTGCAGGCTCGGAATTCAGCTTCTACCCATCTTACCAATAACTGAAGCATTGTTCTCTGACCGAGCGTTTGTGAAGGAGCTTTTTCAATGGACATTACCGGCTCTGGGCCGAGAGGGAGTGGGAGAAGGATGGAAAGGATTTGTTTATGCTTTAGAAGGAGTTTATGATAAATGCAGTGCTTTGGATCATGTCAGAAAGTTGAATGGATTTGATGATGGAAACTCTCTGACGAATCTCCTATGGTGGATTCACAGTCGAGGCGAAGAAGACGAAGAAGACGGCGGAGGAAAACATTGCTGGTTTGGTCATTATTGCCACTAAAGGACAAGGAGATAGAAAATAAAGCTGGAGATGGTCTTTCTTTCTTGCATATCCAGATACTTAAAGGTTTGCTGATTTTATTTATTTGATAATCTATTTGCTCTGCTGAACTTGTTGAACTATGAATCTGTAGCATATTTAATAATCATGGTTCTGCTTGGGATTAATTTTCTTGGAAGCTTACTCGCTCGTTATGCTTCGAAAAATGGAAACTCGAGTTAACAAAACAAAGTCCATTTTCGGTTTACGGTGATGGAATTGTTGAACCAGATTGGTTTGTGGAAGTGTGTTTTTCGAACCGAAGTCGATTCACGGGTTCCACTCGATTGGTCGGGTAGAGCTCGGGAGTTGGATGGATTATTTTCTTTATTATGTGCTCCCATTAAGCTTCCCATGTTGAAGGTGTTTTGCTTATTTCTATACTATCCATATATTCAAATATGGGTAGGGTATGGAATGTGTTTGTTGTGCCGGGCTTCGGTCGGGTTATATGTCCAATGAAACCATCTACACCGAATAAATCATCAGTAAATTCACTTTAAAAAATATTATATTTTTTAAAAAAAACAATTAAAGGTTTCATTGATTAAATGAAGCCTATGGGAAAAGGAATAAAATTGAGGAATAAATTGGAAAAAGCAAGAGACAAAAGAGCCACCGCGATCATATGATTGGTTTTAGGAAGTCGGCTTCCTCTTTGGCTTCTGCAGACAGGCCACTGTATGCGAGAAGTTGATTCTGATCCGTAGTTTGCCCCTGCGTTTCTTTGCTTTTTTGTTGGAACTGCGAAGTTCTTGGTCGATGTATCGGCGAAACGATTTTCTTTATGAAGAATTTTGAAATATGCAGTTCGTGAGGACGATATTGGCTTTGGTTTGAGAAAAAGGTAAGCCATATTCCCAGTTTTTGGCTTCTGGGTTTTGATATGTTCTTCATTGGGTGATCTGAGTTTGTGGCATATTTTGTCGCAGTGCTGGACTTCTACATTTTAGTTGCTTTTTGTAGTGTTGAGATTCCGGGTTCGCCATTTTTGCTTTATAGTGGAGTTGATGATTTTGACTGATTGGAAATTTTGAGCTTTTTCCTTTTGGGTTGCTTCTGAAAGGCTCTTGCAATGCTTCATTTCGGTTTTTGTAAGAATCGTTTGTCTGTTGGTGGATAATCTTCCACATTTCCCAGTGGAGTGAGTAGAATCAGGGTTTATCTTAATTTTCAATGACTGGGTATCTTCTTGTCGATTCTCTGAACGTTTTGGGTTATTTCTTGGAAATCAGTGGCTCTAGAGATGAACATTGAAGAGATTTAGATGTCTCTGATTCTGGATAAGACAGAGATTGCTGTACCACATTTTGATTTTTGAAGAGAATAATTGGAAATGGATTTGCTTTCTCCAAATTCTCCTCCTTCTGGTGTTCCTCCGACCACTTCTTCTCCTCCTTCTGCTGTTCCTCCGACCACTTCTTCTCCTCCTACATCTCCGGCAACCCCTTCTCCTCCATCTCAGGCTACCTCTTCTTTACCTCATCCATCTCAGACAAATCAAACTACAGAACCTCCTTCATCCCCGCCTACTCAGCCACCACCAGTTTCCTCCACCTCTTCCATCATTACCGCCACTAACTGGGCCACTTCTTTCTTCCCCACCACCGCCATCATCTCCGATATCTCAATCTCCGACATCATCACTTCCATCTGCACCACCTTCACCTCCGCCATTGGATCCCAGTTCACCACCGCCACCTCCTTCTCCTCCGGATCCGTCGCCACCACTACCGCCCCCATCCAACGATGCTCAGCCTCCTCAATCTCCATCTGATACTCCTCCGGCAAATGACACAATACCAACTTCCTCAAAATTTCTAACTCCACCATCACAAAAGTCTCCAGAAAGATATCCTCCTCCACCAAGACATCATTCGCCTCCTCCCCCCCTCTCTCAACCCGAACCTCCACCCTCTGCTTCCTCCCCAACATCTCCATTATTGCCTGGCATTCCTCCACCTTCAATTCCTTCACCTCCTTCAGTTTCTTCTTCTCCAACTAATTCATCCAGCCAAAGTCCAACTATTTCATCATTACCTGAGAAACGAACTCCAGAGCCAACTCTAATGACTAATGTCACGGCCAATGGTTCATCCGATGATGGAAAACAAAATTCTGGCCCAATAGTGGCCATTGCAGTTGTAGTTGGTTTCATGGTACTCAGTCTCGTGGTCATGGGTGTATGGCTTGTGAAAAGAAAGAAAAGAAGAAATAAATTGAAGAGTATCAATTACACGCTCCCTTCTCCTTTTAATTCCTCACAAAATTCAGGTACCATCAAATTTTATTTTAGTCTGTTTCTAAATTTTAGTCTTGAAATCTTTGTTTTTTAGAACCTCTATATTCTTCATACACCAGTAATTTTTTCGTAGGTTAAGCATGCTTATGTAAGGTTCTACTTCTAGAGCAGCACTAGACAGTGGATCATGGAACATTTGGTGTTGGATCGGATACTTTTTTCTTTTATTTCCGGAAATTTCTTCGAATACCTTCGATATCACACTTAAAAGAGTGGAAATTGTTGGAAATACCTTCGTTAATTTTATTTTTTTCTTTATTCTACCATGTGACTGTAAATTTTATGAAATTTACTAGACTTTATAGATTAATAAGGCGTGGAATACATACATGCACTACAGAACGGATTTTGTTCCTTCAAAAGCATATGTTTCTTAGGAGATATTTAACTTCAGAAAGTGAACTATCAGAGAGCCATGAAGTAATGCTTTTCTTCTGTTATTATGTAGCTCCAAACAAGTAGTATTAGAGGTATTTTGATGAGAATTGTCTATTCTGTATAAAACTAAATGTTTGGCCCACGTTAAAGCAGCTTTTCCATCAAAATAATGTTAATCAATATTCACATTTGCTTCAGATTCATCATTTCTTAGGTCCCGCTCCCCAGTTGCTCTGGTGGGAAGCCGTTCAGGCCGCGATTTCATCCATTCAGAGCCGGTGGAATAAGCAATTCAAGAGGGTTCACATATGAGGACCTAGTCCAAGCTACAAATTCATTTTCAGCCAAAAATATCTTGGGTGAAGGTGGATTTGGTTGTGTTTACAAAGGCACCCTCTCAGATGGAAGAGAAGTAGCAGTCAAACAACTCAAAATCGGCGGTGGCCAAGGTGAAAGAGAATTTAGAGCCGAGGTTGAGATTATTAGTCGAGTCCACCATCGCCATCTGGTTTCTCTGGTCGGTTATTGTATATCTGAATATCAGAGATTGCTCGTTTATGATTATGTTCCAAACAACAGTCTGCATTATCATCTCCATTGTAAGGCTTTATTCTCTTAACCTTAAATTGGCCAGATAGTAATGGAGTTTAGGTTTAAATCTGCAGCTCATAGTGCATTGCCTCTTGGTTGGGCAACACCTGTTAGAATTGCTGCTGGGGCTGCTAGGGGGATTGCTTATCTTCATGAAGACTGTAAGTTTCATCCTTCTTTCTGGACCTCGTCTGTGGTCGATTTGCTCTATCTGTGGTCATTTGTTTTGCTACACTTCTTAGAAAAATTTCAAGACTACATTGAGCGGAAATTTAGGACAACTAAGGCGCTTTTATTCATCTTCAGCAATGAAGAATTTCTTATGATGATTGCTAGATGCCACCAACTCTGACCTGGTTTTGTATTTATTGTCAGGCCATCCACGCATCATTCATAGGGATATTAAGTCTTCAAAACATCGAGCAGCTCGGGTAATGTCTTACCTCCAAAAACTTGGTTTGAATTTAGTACTTCAGACGAATTTTTTGACAATACACTGGTGGTTTATCTTGAAGTTAATCATTCTTTCACTGACAGGTTGCAGATTTTGGACTTGTGAAGTTAGCTCTTGATTCGCATACACACGTTACTACTCGTGTCATGGGAACATTTGGGTATGTAAAGTGAATTTGGAAATTTTTATATCACTTGAACAACTTTAAAAACAATCCATAAAAGAATGTGCTAATTTGTAGTGTATTACAGCAATGTGGATACTCTTTTTATTGCCAAATCTTATGATGCTCATTTTTTGTGTCCTTTTATTTGCATTGCAGCTACATGGCTCCAGAATATGCAACGAGTGGAAAACTGACGGATAAATCTGATGTTTTTTCATTTGGAGATGTGCTTTTGGAGTTGATTACTGGTCGAAAACCGGTAGATTCCTCTCAGAGGTGATGAGAGCCTAGTTGAATGGGTTAGTCCAACTCATCACCTGAAAACTCCTAATAAAAAGATGATATTAAAGTCAATGATCTAAGTCTTTGTCTCGGTGTCTTAACAAATGAAAAACAATATAGATTGCTGAACTATGCTCGATCAAACCCATCCAATTTTTGAGCTTGGTGATAGTTTGACATAATGTTTCACATATTCCACTTCTTGCACAAGTACTCGACGAACAAAATTTTGAAGAACTCGTAGATCCTAAGTTGGAGAAGAACTATGTTGCCAGCGAAATGTTTCGAATGATCAAGGCAGCAGCTGCATGTGTTCGCCACTCTGCCATTAAAAGGCCAAGAATGAGTCAAGTAATTTCTTTTTCTTATTTTTTCAATTGGGAAATCTGAGATTAATTAGAATGCAAGAAGGTTAATAAATCTCAAGAGTAACAAAACAATCAAGCATCTCTCTTACTCCCAATCCATAAAAGTTGGAACTTTTGAGCATATTTTCCTAAAATTTCATGCACTTTCATGTAATATTTTTCAGGTGGTGAGAGCTTTGGACTGCTTAGATGAAATGTCAGATCTTGCAAATGGGGTAAAACCTGGGCAAAGTGGAGTTATTGATTCAGTTGAACATTCTGCTAAAATCAGACTGTTTCAGAGAATGGCTTTCGGCAGTCGGGATTTCAGTACTGGTTATTTCAATCTAGATCAAACTCGAAGCCAGGGTAGCTGGAGAAGTAGAGAATACGACGACGATCTGAGTTCTTCCACGCCTTTTAATCGATCCGGATTATCAAATAACTGATTATTTTTTCCCAGGGGCAGGTTTTCTTTTTGTACTCCGCATTTTGATTACTTCAACTAATTCATGCTGCTTATTTCTGGTAAATCTCTTGTAGATTATCATTATCTTCGAAAGAAAAATGGAAAAAATGTCCAGATCAGGCAGTACTCATGCTAAATATCAGTTGTATTGATAATCATTTTTGAAAAAGTGTTTATAAAGTTATTTTTCTAGTCTGCCCATTAGTCTTGTTCATCAAAACTCTAGTTCTAATCAATCTCTGAAAGATTTGGTAGGAACCCAATTTCGGGGTTGCGATAGAAATCTTGTTCTGACTATGATTAAGATTTCAGTGTTAATGTGATAAATATACGAAAGATTTCTCATCAGGAGATCTTTACGTAAATTTTCAGTGCTCTAGTTTTATTCTACAAGATGGAGCTACGAAGTCTGGCTGGTGTTGTGTTTTGTGTTCCAATTGTGATAATAAGACTCCGTAAAGTGATGTGTTTAGGGGTCCGATTAGTTCCGTTAGTTTTGCTGAACCGTACATTTTTTGCGCGTGAACGACTAACTTGTGTGTTCAACACTTGTAATGTTCTGGTTTTACTGTCTCAGAATTGGGTGTAAAATTTGAGTCATTATTCAATTGTCCTCGACCAATATCAAACTCACAGCACACATTTGAATGACATTTTCGTCGCGATTGAATGTACTTGTCTCGCAATTCAATAGGTTTATCCAATTCTCGTCGATAAAAAAATCATTACCATTATCTTCTTTGAACCCGAACGTAAATTCGAACAAAACCAAACACGAAAAAGGACGAAGAATTAAAAAAAGGGGGGAAAATCAAATAACAAGGACTAGATCATTTAGTCTTATTTATTTCCTATGAGGGTAGTTTAGTAATTCACATAGTTAAGCTTAAGCCTTACGCTTCGTCTTCTTGCTCCCAAACCAGAGCTTAGACTTAGATCCGCCGTTTCAAGGTAATCTTATTCTTGGAGGCTTTTTTTTTCCATTTTAAGGAATCTGTTTCAGTGCCATAATTTCTACTTATCACCGTCGTCGTTTCTTGGTTCTTCCGCTTTGTCGTTGCTATGTCTATGGGAAATTAGTACTCGCAGCAATCTAGAATTTTGGGTTTTGATTTCGTTCTTGTTTTCCTTTTTTTTGTCCTTTTATTTTGTCTCTTACATCTAGCTCTCAGCCAATTCTTATCCCGTGGTCGTACCCTCTTCCATTCATGTAGATACGGCTGATTTTTATCTTATTCATCTCTATTTTCGCATTAATGTGTATTGTTTTTTGATGAATTGACTGTTGTTCTGTCTATTTGTTGCTGCCCCACCTCTCGCCGTTGTAAATACCAAGTTTTGCCCCTGGGTTCTGGTACTTTGTTAATGGTGATGAAAAATCTGTTTTCTTCAGGTTATAGATTATGCGGGATATAGTAGAACTTATCTTATGCTAACTTTAGACCATATTCAAGAAGAAAATTGACTTGCAATTTTTAGTTATTTAGGAGTATCTGGAAGGTTTAAATGATGCCTTTTGATTTTTTAATTTTCCTTATAATCACTTTTGTGGATTGATTGTCAGCTACTAATTTGGCTCACGAAGGCTATTTCTTCATTGAACTCGATGCCTGAAGATTTCATTTCCCCCCCGTCTAATGATTCTATCAATGAATGTGAGACTGAAGAACCGAGTGCTGTTGATTCCCGTCCTATCAATGGATCCAATCTCCATTTCACCCACACATTGTTCATCGTGNTAGAACTACTTTGGAAGATTTTGAGATCTAATTTCATGTTAAAAAAACATTGAAACCAATTATAAATTGAGCTGAATGAAGATCATGAACAGTTATAATGAAACAAGTGGTCTCTTGTAAATAAACACAAGGATCCAATCTCCATTTCACCCGCACATTGTTCATCATGAATCTTCAAGCTCTTCGTATATTATTCGGAAAAATCAGTCCAAACCAGACCCTGAAGAACAAGCTTCTTTTTCTCCTCTTCAACCTGGTTCTTCTAACCATAATTAAGCTCAATTTCGACGACAATCCCGGGTTGTTTTCGACAAAGCCTCCTGAGATCAAATCCGACTGTTTCAGTTCGGAAAAACCAGTGAAGGAATGCAACATATTCAGTGGGAGATGGGTTGAAAATCCAAATGCTTCTTTTTATAACAATTCGGCGTGTGATTTCCAGATGGATTTACAGAACTGCGGGAAATATGGAAGAAGAGATGAAGAGTTTCTGAAATGGCTGTGGAAACCAGATGACTGTGAGCTGCCATTGTTCGACGGAGCTGAGTTCTTGGAGGTGTTAAGGGGTAAGGCTATTGCTTTTGTTGGAGATTCCATTGCAAAGAATCAAATGCACTCTCTTCTTTGCCTTTTGTCTTCTGTAAGTTCTTCCCTCAAAATGGATTTTTTCTCTCTCTCTCAAAACCTAAATTCTTTCTAGAATTTAAATTTTGTATGAAAATGTTTTTGTTCACCGCAGGTGGCTTCTCCAGAAGAAATTTATAAACACGATACATTCGATCTGAATTTTAGAAGTTGGTTCTATGCTTATTACAATGCCACAATATCAACCTTTTGGTCTCCGTTTTTGGTGAAGAACGACGACTTAGGTCTTACTAACTCCTCCTCCCCCGACCTCTTGAACGTCTATCTAGATGAAGCGGACGAGGTTTGGACGACAGAGATCAAATCCTTCGACTACGTAGTCATTTCGGGTGGAATATGGTTTCTCCGGCCGTCGATGGTTTACGAAAACGGTCGCTTGGTGGGATGTCATTCATGCAACGAAACAAACATCAGAAAACTCGAAACCTCATACGTATACAGAAAGGCATTCAGAACAGCATTAATGAGCCTAAACAGGCTCGAAAACTTCAAGGGAGTGACGTTTTTAAGAACAATATCGCCGTCGCACTACGAGAACGGTCAGTGGAACAGCGGCGGAACTTGCCGGTGGAAACAGCCGTTGAGCAGAGAGGACACGACGGTGCCGCATTATATACTGCAGATGCGGGAGATCCAAACGGAGGAATTGGCAGAGGCGGAGAAGAAGGGCTCCGAAAGAGGCCTGGAATTTAGGGTTTTGAACGTGACAGAGGCCATGGCGATGAGGCCAGATGGGCATCCAAATCATTACGTTGCTAAAAAGAACGCTACAATTGCTGATTGTGTCCACTGGTGCCTTCCTGGCCCTATAGATTCGTGGAATGCA